>CM053791.1:156793247-157013247 GCA_028749045.1 Cupressus sempervirens | reverse complement strand
ACAACCTTTTCTTCTAACCAACCATCTCTATAAATAGAAAATTAAGATATTTTGTCGTTCAACCTCTATTGTCCATCATTTTATTCCCTTCTAGAAACTTCTCCTTTAATCCTCTTTGAATTTGCCTCAAAATGGTTCATCTTGAATTATGTGCCACTAGCTCATCAAGCTTATCTTCCAAACGGTTCACATAATTCAAGAAATCAAACCATTTAGCTTAGATTCATCAAATTCACAATCTTTCTCTTAATGTTGTCACTCAACATTAACTTGCTTCTGATGCACGACACATACTATGTTGCTCAACATCCACTATCAAATCACTCAGCACGAACTAAAGTTTACTATTGCTTAGCATAAACTAAATTTTACTTGACTTACATTGTATCACTCGACACACACTAAAATTTAACTTTTCTCGGCTCCAATTGATTTTCTACTTGGCTTGCACTAACTTTGCTCGACACCTACTGTGCAAATTCTTAACCTTGACAGATTCAATTTGTTCTACTTGTTCTTCTGAATGTAATCAGTGTATCCATCATTTGTAACCTTAAGTAGATAATTAATGCACTCTAACATAACTATCTTAACTAATCTTTGTACTCTTTTTTCATACCATAACTCAACCTTTCTTCTAGGTGCTATTGTTATCTCATTTAATCAAAGCCTCCTTATCAATCAAACAAATGATAATACTCAAATCATCTAAGCAATTGTCTTACCAGCAAGTAGCGGGTTTGACATCAGTGACAAAATAATGATTGAAACACATTCTCATACTTTTATCAATCTATTTTCAACAATCTCCCTCTTTGGTATTGATGGAAAACCAGTTCAACTAGTACAACCAACAATAATACCGAAAAGAAAATAATTACTTGTATTGAAATCTCTCCCTCTATTAGCAACTTTCATCTTTTGTACAGGTTACAAAATTCTATTATGATCAACAAACAATCAACTCATCCTTATGAATCTCTCTTGATCACTTCTCATATCACCCTTGGCACTATCTCCCTTTGAGTAGATATTCCATATTCCTTCTATCTGAGATATTCCATATTCCTTCTATCTGTATAATATTTCCACCAATATCTCCTCTAATATCTCCCTCTTTGACAACAACGTTAAAAACTTGTCATCTTAATATGCAGATATGAACATTTTCAATTTCTCCCTGTCACCTAGCTTGTGACTTATTTGTAGCTCCAACTCTTTGATTACTTTAGGCAGCTCCTAAAGTAAGATCCACTACATCAATGTGTAACATATGTCAATCATCTCATTTGATGCAGGGTACTTCTCATGCTTCTTAAATTGCCTTGGATAGGGGTATCACCCCTAGTTTACCTCTTAGATACTCACTATCATTCTTAGGTAATTTTTCTGTGAAGATATCAGCTATTTTCTCTTTTGTATTGACATATTCCATCTTCAACTTTTTATCTTGAACTAATTCTCTTAAGTAATGATACTTGATTGCACAATGTGCTTAGTCTTTATATGCATCACAAGATTCTTTGATATATTTATAACACTTGTGTTGTCATAATAAAGTATCACACGTTCAGTGATTTCCTCCTTCATACCTTTTAGTAGTTGTTTGATCCATACAATGTCTATACAATTTATTGTACCAACAACATATTCAACTTCAACAATAGATTGAGATATGCAGTTTTGTTTCTTGCCAGTCCATGTAACCAACCTTTTTTCTAAGAAAAGTGTTCCTCCACTAGTGCTCTTTTTGTCATCAATATTTCCAGCCCAATCAACATCAATGTAGGATCTCAACTCAAATTTTTCATTTTTCTTGTAGTATAGACCATAGTCTTTTGTTTGTTTAAGATGTCTCATTATTCTCTCAACAACCATCAAATGATTCTTCTTGTGATTAGTAGAGAATTTTACAACTATCCCAACAAATAATGCAATACAAGGTCTGCTATATACTACATATTGTAATTTGTCAATCATAGACCTATAGAATGTTTGATTCACCTCATCTGAATCATCATTCTTTGACAATCTATGTCCTATCACTATAGGTATTCTTATTGGCTTGGATTCTTCCAATCCAAAAGTTTTTAATATTTCCTTTACATATTTTGACTAAGTGATATATATACCATATTTCATCTGATGTACTTGCAAACCCACAAAGAACTTGATTTCGACAAACATAGACATCTAAAATTCTTTCTTCATTTCATTTGCAAAAGCTTTACATAAAGTATCTTGACCTCCAAATATGATATCATTAACAAAAATTTCATATAGTAAAATACCTTTGCCTTTCTTTGTCTTCAAGTATAGATTGTTGTTATCATCAGTCCTCTCAAATCCAATCTTCACAAGGTAATTGTGAAGCCTTTCATACCATGCTCTTGGTGCTTGCTTCAAACTATATAAAGATTTGTGTAGTCTACATACCATGTTTTTGTTGTTAGCATCAACAAATCCTTCTGGTTGTTCTATATAAATCCCTTCTTCCAATATGTCATCTAGAAATGTAGATTTAACATCCATTTGATAGACTTTGAAACCTTTGTATGCAAAGTTCTTACTCCTTCCAATCTTGTAACAAGAGCGAACGTTTCTCCATAATCTATCCCTTCTTCTTATACATACCCCTTGCAAAATATTCTTTCTTTATTCCTTGTCTGCACACCCACTTGGTGCCAATCACATTTTTTTCTTCTGGTCTAGGAACTAGAGTCCATGTCTTATTTTTCTGAATCTATTCAATCTCTTCTTTCATGGCTTTACTCTAGTCCACATCTTCTAAAGCATCTTTCATTGTTTTAGGTTTATGCTTGCTAAGAAAACATGTATAATTTCTCAACTTTTTCCTTGTCACTGGTCTTGTATATTTATCTCCAATAATTTGTGCAACAAGGTGATGCCTTTTGACATACTTTGGCAATCTGGGTTATGTTCTATTTTCTTCATTTGGTCTCTCAACTTCTGAATCACTATATACTTCTCTATCAGGTAGTTCAACATCTCTTTCATGTACACTAATCTTAGAATCAGAATGTGCCTCAACTTCATTTTGTTGCCTCAACTTAATTTTGTAACTCAGCACCTGATTGTAGCTTGGTTCTTGAATGCAACTCGACATTCATAGAATGTGACTCCACAGTCACTGCAACTTGTTGTTGATTTGCAACTTGATTTACAACATCTTCATCAGCAAGCATACCTTCATAAAAGTATACAAATTATTTATATTCCTTTGGTTCCTTCATAGGTTCAACCTCATGTACATATATTCATCAAATTTTACATTTACACTTTTCACAACTTTGTTAGTGTTAGTATTTAAACACTTATAAGCTTTACTTCTTGTGGAATAGTCAAAGAATATACCTTCTTCACTTTTTGCATCTAGTTTACCATTCCTAAAATCTTTGAGATTATAACACTTGCTTCCAAATACCTTAAAATATTTTACATTGGGTGAGTATCCATACCATAGTTCAAAAGGTGTTGAATGAGTACCTTTCTTGACTTGCACATAGTTCAAAGTATAGATAGTTGCACTTACAACCTCTCTCTAATATTTCAAAGAAACATTTTTCTCCATCATGAGTGTCCTAGCACAATTAATTACAGATATGTTCCTCCTTTCAGCGATTCCACTTTGTGGAAGGGTTCTAGGGGCAGATGTTTGTCTTTTGATTCCTTTGTCACTACAAAACATCTCAAACATTTCAAAATTTTACTTATTTCCTTCTCAACTCTTGCTAATTTCCACTTAAACATTTGAAAAGTATTAGATTTCTATTTCGTAAACATAATTGTCATCATCCTAGAATAGTCATCAACAAACAACATAACACACTTATCACCTTTGTAGCTTTGCACATCAATTGGTCCACACAAGTTAGTATGAACAATCTCCAAAATTCCTTTAGAGGTACGAGTCTTACTCCTAAAACTTGACTTAGTCATCTTGCCTAACTAACATTGTTTGCAAATTATATTGTTAGGTTTCTTCAACTTAGGCAAACCTCTTACTCTTCTCATGTTATTGATACTAACCAAGTTATCAAAATTAACATGACATAACCTCTTGTACCATAGCCACACATTGCCAAATTCTACAACTAGACAAGTAGCATCATCCATATCAAGATAGAATAGATTACCTCTAGTTTGATCACCTTTTCCCATTAGTTTACCATCAGTATCATATATCTTGGCAATCTTGTTCTCAAACTCAACCTTACAACCTGAACTATTCAATTGTGACACACTCAACAAATTATAATTAAGTCCTTCAACATAATAAGCATTGTTACATAAAATCTTTTCTGTGAGTTTGATAGAACCTTTTCCTTTTATCAGACAAGGTGCACCATTACCAAACCTTATGTTATTTTCATTATAGTAATTCAAGGTAATGAACTTTCTTTTATCTCCTGTCATGTAATGTGAACACCCACTGTCAATGTTCCATCTTTCATTCTTGGTCACATAAGACACAAGTGTAATTGCTTCATCCTCATCATATTCATCTTTCATTGCAACATACACCACTTCGTCATCATGATCGTTAGATCCATCTTTAGTTTCCTCTTCAACAATGTAGCAAGACTTCTTGCCTTTGTCTTTATAATCTTTGTTGTCCCCATCTCTTTTACTTTTGTTCTTGTCTCCACCTTTGTAGTTCTTCTTCTCTGGACATCTAACAACAATATGACCAACCTCAAATGTTGCAATTAAAACACATGATAGGTAACTTACCTTTGAATTTTCCTTTAAATCTATGAAATCTTCTTGCTAGTAGTGCTTCAAGTTGTTCTACATCCTCCTCATCTGTATCACTATCACTGGAAACATATTTTACCTTTTTCTTCTTCTTCTTCTCATCAGGTTCCTTCAATGATAACTTGGCTTTGAATGTAGATTCGACATTGTCAGATTTAAAGTTATCAAAATTGGATAGCTCAAAATTAGTGAGCCTACCTACCAGACCTTCAAGGGTCAAATTAGAACCTAGTATACATCTTAGTTATTGTATTGTAGAAACTTTAATAGCATAGATGGGCACCAATGTCCTCAAAAATTTGCTTGGTATAGTCTTGTCATCTATCTTACCTATAGCTCCTCTTATTGCATTAACAACATCTTTTATCCTAGAGCAATACTGAGCAACATTCTCATCTTCTTACATTCTCATATCATCGAACTTATCTCTAAGACTTTCAAATTTGGCTCTTAGAACATTTGTGTCTCCACCATAAATGGTGTGAAGAGCATCCCACATTTTCTTTGCACTGTCACAATCTTTGATATCATTGAACTCAACATAGCTTAGTGTAGAGGCAATCTCCAACATTGTCTAGTTTTGTTCTTTCTTCTTTTTCAGATCTTCATTGGTTAGGGCTCCAACAAGATTGAAATGCTCTATGATGATGGTAGATTGTGCATTACCACTAAGACCTCCTAGGTGTAGCTTCATCAAACTTTTCCATGCAGGAAAGTTATCTCTATTAAGCTTGGATACCTCTCTTTTTGACATCTTGATCTTTTTGTTTCTAGTACCTTCAATCTACTCCTCTTAAGAGATGGCTCTGATACCAATTGTTGGAATTCTTTAGAATAACTGGGGGGGTGAATCAGTTATCCAAGGTCCAGATGCACAAATAAAAAATTTCATAGCTTAGTGAACCCATATCCATAAAACCTATTCATCATACATGCATTAGGTCATGCAATCACTTAAACTTTTAGGTTACTTGTTGATCTTAGATTGGTTTTGACAAGTGAGTGTCTACACACTTATGTCATTTACTTAGTTCATGTCAAACAAGTAACACATGCCAAGCACACAACATGTATATAATAGAGCATGCCAAGTCCACAGTGAGTGTCGAGCCACTCATGTGCCAAGTAGACAATGTATGCTAAGTGATTTGGGAGCCGAGCAAGTAGTGCATGCCGAGTGATACAAATGTCAAGTCATAGTAAAGAATTCAACATATGTCGAACATCAGAGACTTCATATGCCAAGTGACACAATTTTGTTATAGTTGTTTGTAATGGCACAAACAACTATGTAAACCATTTTTGAGCTGACTAAAGATTGAACTATGATATTTTGGAGATAAGGACAAATATTATGTTGGATCTCCAATGCAATTACATGTAGCCAATCAGAAAAAGAGAAGGTTTAAGTGGCAAAATGAATGAATCACAACCGTTGATTCATACCTAACCCTAAGTCACCTAAGTCTTCTTAAGGAGGACAAACCCTAAACTCTCTAGAGTGAGGAGAAGGTGTATGAAGGAGTGAATAAAGAAGTTTGCATGATCAAACAGAGCATTCATGGTGGCTAAGGAGTTATGATCTGAGATTATATTACATAATCAATTTAGGATCAGAACAGAGGAAGAGAAGAGCATACAACATAGAGACATCTGATCAAAAAGGATCGAGAATACATCAGTTTAGAGCTGATCTATCATCAAGTAATCAAGTGCTAATCGCAGGATCATTGTTGAATCATTCTAGCAGGTGAATTAGTCAAATCTCTAACAAGGTGCTTACATAATTGTGAGTTAAAGTCCTTTAGCAAGGCATAAGGAACACTTCTAATAGGGTGTTGAAATCCTTTAACGAGGTGAGACCTAATAGTCTTTGTAAGCCTTTAACAGGGCAGACCTATCACAGGGTAGATCATGTATCATGATCAAAACATTGTAACCTTAATTAGAAACACTTTATTATTGCAGTAGTGAAGATTTGTGGGTGTCATCCCCACCCCAATTTTACCTTCTCATTGGAGGGTTTTGGGTTAATCATATCTAGTGTCATACATGTGTGAATGTTTACTTGCTTACATGTTTTAGATGTACATGCTTTACATGTTATTTCAGTTTACTCATTGAATGTATGAGATGGATGTGTGGTGAAAGTTTAATGGGTCAAAGTTTAAACTACTGATTCACACACCCCCCCAGAAGTTTAACTTTCCTATTATAATTCCAACATTACTATCAAATCAACTTTGCAGAAATGTAAGCATGAAACGTAATAGATTCAATAACACATTTGACAAAATGATTTTATGTGGAAACCCATTTAGGAAAAACCACCAATAAAATGTTACTCATTCTCACCCTTCTAAAGTGATGCCCTGTGAAAGACCAACCCTGTTAAAGGTTACAATGCACATTGTTAAATGTGACCTAGTTAGAGGATTTCATTCACCCTGTTAGGAGTGAGCCTTGTTAGAGGACTTTAGATCATTCACTTGGAATGTCACCTAGTTAAAGGATTTACAAATGACTATTAGGTCAACCTTAATCCAAAGGATTTACCCTAGACTAGTACAATGATTAGAAAGTAGCAGTAAGGCTTGATATGATAACAACTTAAAACTCACTTTGTAGATTACAAATCTCTATTTTAGTCCCCCATTGTGCTTGGCTTTCACACACTTAAGCTCTAATAGCTTGTTCACCCTTCAAGCATCCATACCCTTAAGCCTTCTTGCTTTGCTTTCCAATAGACGTCTCTTCTATTCGGTCACTAAATGAAGCAATACCTTAGACTCCTTGTCTTCCTTAGGTTCTTGCACATGACAACCTTTGCTTCTGACCATCTATCTCTATAAATATAAAATTAAGATCTTTTGTCATTCAACCTCTATCATCCATTTTAGGGTCAGGTAGGATTCAATGAATCTACCCATCTTTTCATTTTATTCCCTTCTAGAAACTTCTCCTTCAATCCTCTTTGAATTCACCTCAAAATGGTTCATCTTGAATTATGTGCCACTAGCTCGTTAAGCTTATCTTCCACATGGTTCACACAATTCAAGAAATCAAACTTGTCGACTTAGATTCATCGAATTCATGATCTTTCTCATAATGTTGTCACTTGACATTAACTTGCTTTTGATGCATGACACATACTGTGTTGCTTGATATCCACTATCAAATCACTTGACATGAACTAAAGTTTATTGTGCTTGACATCAACTAAACTTTACTCGGAATACACTGTATCACTCATCATACACTGAAATTTGACTTTTCTTGGCTCCAATTGATTTTCTGCTCGGCTTGTACTAACTTTACTCATCACCTATTGTGCAGATTGTTAAGCTTGACAGACTCAATTCATTTTACCTGTTCTTTTGAACTTAACCACTGTATCCATCCTTTCCAACCTTAAGTAGATAATCAATGCACTGTAACGTAGTCTTAACTGATCTTTTTACTTTTTCATACCTTAGCTCAACCTTTCCTTTAGGTGTTATTGTTATCTCATTTAATCAAAACCTCCTTATCAATCAAACAAATGATAATACTCAAATCATATAAGCAATTTTCTTACCAAGAAGTAGTAGGTTTGACATAAGTGACAAAACAATGATTGAAACACATTTTCATATTTGTATCAATCCGTGTTCAACAAATTTGTCATTAAAGCGGTCATCTAAGGGTCTATTTCTTTCTTCCCTAGATATGGTGAAAGATAAACCATGTTCAGTCTTAAGAGTTTCAAGTGGGGTATTCAAAGTACTACTGAAGTGACTAAGTGGATCAAACCAAGTTGTGGATTTATCTTCTTCTATTTTGTCAAAGATAAGTTCAGTATCAAAGTGTAGATGATGTGGACACCTAGTTGGGTAAGGTAATTCATCAAAGCTAATTGGAGGATGACTTCCTTGACCATTTTGATACCTACTAGTAACCAACATGAAAGATATTGTATTCAACTAATGAGATAATGCAAGATGAGTTAATGTCCAAACTTAGAAAAGTAAAGTGATCACTTGTCAAAGGTAGAGAGTGATAGAAAATCAAACAAACTTGTCAAGAAAAGTGTCCAAGTGGTAGGTAATACCCTATGTATGACAATTGCAACTCGAGTCAAGAGACAAGTAAGTAGTTAAATAGCTAGATAGAAAGATAATTGAACAACTCTCCCAATCAAGAATGCAACCAAAGATGTCAAGGTGACCTTTTTCAGCCTAAATAGTTCCTAACAAATAGATTTTAGACTATGGAACCAAGGTAGGCCAAGTATAGACACCCTAGACTAGCTAAGAATGAGTTTAAGGCAAGACCAACTAAGTTTAACAACTAGGCAAAATAGTTTAGGAAACCAGGTGACAAAAGGACAACAACAAATTTTGTACAATACTTCTCAAGAAGTGGAATAATAGTTTAGGGCAATACAATACTATGGAAAGTGACTTCACGATAAACATCAGAATAATAATATGATAAACCATATAAAAGTAGTATGACAATCTTCTTTTGGAAGTCTATTAAGAAAGTTAGATACTGAGAGAGGAGGGGCGAATTAAGATCTATAAAATTTTTAACCAAATATCAAATATGATAATCTTAAACCCTTATCTCAATCGATATCATAAATCACATAAACATTCACCGTACTAAGGTAGTATATCTAACAACTAATCACATCCATAAACATGAAAGTAAATGATCAACACATAACACAAAGATTTTGGTTACCCAAAAACCCTCCTAGGTGAAGGTAAAATTGGGGTGGGGATGACACCCACAAATCTTCACTACTGTAGCAATAAATTCCACTTGTTAGGGCTACAAGCTTGATCACTTATGATGATCTACCATGTGAGGGGTCTACCATGTTAAGAGCTTACACGACTTATTTAATCTACCTTGATTGAAGGATTTAAATTTGCAACTAAATAAGCACTCTGTGAGGAGATTTACAAAGGTCTGTTAGGACCACTATGTTAAGAGATTTATCCTAAAACACTTGCTAAAATGTATCAATACTCGATCCTTTGGTTTGCACTTAATATGTTGATTATGGATCTCCTCTTTCCAATATTTGATCTGATCTCTAATCTACTATATTTGTATTATGCCCTTCATTGCTCTCCTTGGTTGCTTGCTTGATTCTCCTTCAAACTTTGCTTCAAGCATCCAAACTTAGCTTCTCTCTCACACACATATGCTAATCTGAAAATGAGGTTTGGATACTTCTTTTATAACTATTTGCAGAAGGTTCTAGGTCAAGATCAATAATCCAAATCTCTCCCTTTTGCTGCTCAAACTTTCCATTTTTCTAATTAATTAATCACCTTGAATAGGGATTGATGATCCATAACAAAACACATAATCATCTCCTTAAATTGCTCCTTGATTATTAAAACATGCATTAAGTCGACCAAAAACAATTTCACCTTAGTGTTTGTGCAATTCCAAACAAATATACCAAAACTGGCTTGCTTGACACATAAAAACTTTGACGCTTAGTCATAACTAATCATCTTGTCTCTTGGCTTCTATATGCTGTAATATCCTCCCCTGATTTGAACTTTGACTTGCAAAAATTTAACTTAAGGAATATTGTCAAACACTTTGTATGCAAACTCATAAAGCTGATTTCCTCAATAAATTGCTTTCCAATGAGTAGATTTACGAACAACTATGAAGTGACATTAAAATGCATAATACACATCATAACATTTTCACAAACACTCGGTACACAATCAATAGTATATGAAAAATCTGGAAACTCTTTCAATCTGCTAATAAAGGGGGATTTTTAAATGTAGATGTGCACTTACAGCTGCCTTAAAGGCTGCAACAACTATTCAGACTTGTATTCAACAATTATTATGCAAAATATCAAAATATGACAGAAGAAACCTGGAATTAGTGGCCGTAGTATTTTGTAGATGTAGTCGGCCAGCCCTCCAAACTTCTAATCAGCCGGAAAAACAAGTAAACTTGATACCAACACTGTTCACGCCGTACTATAGCAAAATACTGTTCATGCCGACTGTAGCAAAAACTAACTTCAGATCTGCACCTCAAACCCTTGTAAATTTCTTTATGCAAACGCCCCAAATGAAACCCAGTGTGTTTCCTGAAGTGAAAACACCCTTGATCCTCCTGACTGTGTCTTCCAACAGCGAAGAGAATGCTAGCAAAGAGGGATTCCGTCCTCCAAGCCCGATAATCAAATATCCAGCAACATAACATTAATCTTCATCCAAGCATACAAAAAAAAAACTCTTCCATTTCTTTTATAGTGTTCTCACAAGAGTTCAATCCTTCGTTTTCTCAATGTGGGATAAAACATAACTCCCTTTATGTACCTTATGTCTCCAATGTGTTATAAAAATAAAGGGAACTCTTTTAATTTAAATATTTCCCACAAACTATATTCTATGCATTAATAAAGTTAAATATTTAAATTTAACTTTATAAAATGGCTTTATCAATGCATAACAAATCTTATCAATGATAAATAAATCTTCTTGTCGATTTTAAACAATTACCGTCGATATACCACTGTGACTGAATGTCCAGCCATGTCCAAGATGACTTACTATAAATAGTAAGTATGCCCAAAATTGCCTCAGAACCCCTCAGAAAGACCTGCAACTGAAACTGTCTAGGCCAAATGGCCTCTAAGCCCCTTTAATGTCCTAGTTAACCTACGGGACTGTGGGGAAATAGGCTAATGACAACATCATGCTATGAATGCTAGAAAGGGGACATTACAGTCTGCCCTTCCCAAAATTGCTTGTCCTCAAGCAATTTCAGCTCTGGATGCTGCAATATCTGCTCATTTTCCCAAGTAGCATCCTCAACAGGTAGGTTCCTCCACTTCACTAGATACTCCCTGATAGTCCTCCTGCGAAGCACCCTCTCCCTGGAGTCAAGTATGGCCTCGGGAACCAAGATAAGCTTCCCCTCATCATCAAGAGGTGGCAATACTACCGAAGGCACCACATTGTGACCCAATGCCTTCTTAAGGCATGACACATGGAACACATTATGCACTTTACTGTCTGCAGGCAACTCCAACTCATAAGCTACTTTGCCCACTCTCCTGATTACTTTGAATGGTCCATAGTAGCGTGGTTTCAATTTCTCTGCTCCACTCTTCTTGAGAGAGGACTGTCTATACGGCTGTAACATGAGGTACACCATATCTCCCACCTCAAAAGACCTCTCAACCCTGTGCTGATCAGCATATTGCTTCTGCTGATTTTGTGCCTTTTTTGCAAATTTTCCTTCAAGGATCGCATAATGTCCTGACACTCCTGCAAAGTATCCTTGGCCTTAGGCACCCTTCTGTCCCCAAATAACAAATCCAAAAAATTAGGAGGATCATACCCGTACAGTGCCATAAAAGGGGACATTTGAATAGACATATGGAAAGAGGTATTATAGCAGTACTCCCCTAGATGTAGCCACTTCACCCAAGCCTTCTGCTCTCCTGCAATGTAGTTTCGAAGGTACCCCTCAACCCATTTGTTCACTATCTCTGTCTGCCCATCAGTTTGGGGGTGGTAGCTGGTACTCGGAGTGAGCTCTGTTCCACATAACCTGAACAACTCCTGCCAAAAGTGGCTCATAAATCTGCTGTCTCTGTCACTGACTATGCTCTGTGGTATCCCATGTAGCCTGAATACCTCTCGAAAAAATAGTTCTGATGTTTGTGCTGCTGAATATGTAGATGAAATTGCAAAGAAATGTGCAAATTTCGTCAATCTGTCTACCACAACAAAGATACAATCCTGACCCTGTGCCTTGGCGAGGCCTGTGATAAAATCCATGGAAATGCTATCCCACTTCTTCTCTAGTATGGGTAGGGGCTATAGTAAACCACCCGAAAAAGAATGTTCCTGTTTGTTTTGCTGACACACAGTGCATTCCCTAACAAACGGAAGCACCTCTGATTTGAGTCCTTTCCAAGTGAAGCGCTCTCTCACCTGTCGATATGTCTTAAAGAATCCGGGATGTCCTGCCATTGGTGAATCATGAAATGCCCTCAAAATCTTCTGCTTCATAGCAGACCCGGGTACTAAATAAATCCTTTCCTTGTAGATGATCAGATCATTTACGACAGTGTATCGACTATCTTGAATAGCTCCCTCAATAATGCTAGATGCCCAACTATCCTTAGCATATTCTGCCAAAGATCATCTCTCTCCAATCATCCATGACTATCCCAATAGCAAGCAAATGAGGTCTTCTAGATAAAGCATCTGCAACAATATTTTTCTTCCCTTTGACATAGGCTATGTCAAAATCATAGGCCTGTAATTTACTCACCCATTTTTGTTGCCTGTCATTAAAGTCCTTCTGTCCAAGGAAATGTTTCAAGCTATTATGATATGTTTTTACTGTGAATCGGCTTCCCACTAAGTACTGCCTGAACTTAGCTAGCACGTGCATGATTGCTACCATCTCTTTGTCATAGATGTTGTAGGTTCTCTCCACACCTCGTAATTTTCTACTCTCATATGCGATGGGATGTTTGTCTTGCATGAGAACAGCTCCTATGCCCTCTCCCGAGGCATCACACTGCAGCTCAAAGGGCCTGGTGAAATCTGGAATGGCTAAAACAGGACATGTACTCATCAGCTCCTTAAACCTGTCAAAACAATCCTAAGCCCTCTCTGACCACTTGAAACTATCTTTCCGTGTCAAATCTGTAAGTGGTGCTGCTATCTGTGAAAATCCCTTCACAAATCTGCGGTAGAACCCACAAAGCCCGAGAAATCCCTTGAGTTGTGAAGTGTTCCTCGGTGGTGGCCAATCCAAAATGACCCTGATCTTGTCTGGGTCAACCCGAACACTTCTTGCACTAATAATATGCCCTAGATAGAGCAACTCTGTCATCCCAAACTCACATTTACTCATCTTGGCATATAATGACTCCCTCTCTAGAATACTGAGCACTATATCAATATGCTTCAAATGTTCCTCCCAAGTACGACTGTATATCAGTATATCATCAAAAAATATCAACACAAACTTCCTCAACTGATCTTTGAACACTCTATTCATACAGGACTGGAAAGTGGCAGGGGCATTTGTCAACCCAAAGGGCATGACTAAGAACTCAAAATGTCCATAGTGGCATCTAAAAGCTGTCTTCTCCACATCCACCTCTCTAACCCGTATCTGATGGTAGCCGGATCTCAAATCAATCTTGGAGAAGTAGCATGCACCATGCAATTCATCAATAAGCTCATCGATGCACGGGATAGGGTATCGGTTCTTGATTGTCTTCTTGTTTAGCTCCCTATAATCAATGCACGTCCTCATTGTACCATCCTTCTTCTTCACCAATACTACTGAAGAAGCGAAAGGACTTTTGCTTGGCCGTATGTGCCCCATGTCAATCAACTCCTTAATTGCCTTTTCTATTTCATCCTTATATCTCTTCGGATGGCGGTAAGGTGTGATGATAACTGGCTTAGCCCCTTCCTCTAATTCAATAACATGCTCGATTCCCCTATCCGGGGGTCTCCCTGGAGGTATCTCACCAAACACCTTAGTATGTTTGGTTATTATTTTTTGTACATCAGGTGGATACTCTAGTTTATGCTGCTCTGTCATCTCAGGCATTACTCTAAACTCTGCTGCCCACTGCACCTGATCATGTCTAAAGAAACTCTGCATCCGCTTGAGTGACACCACTCGAAGTCTCCCATTTGACAAACCTCTGAGCACTATCTTCTTACCATTTGCCTCAAACCTCATTTCCATTTTCTCAAGGTTAAATGTGAACTCTACCAGAGACTTCATCCAGTTCATCCCAAGCACCATATCCTGATCACCAATGTTGACCACAAAGAAATCTCCTGTCATGTCATAATCTCCCAAACAAAGCTGCAAGTTGGAGATTTTCTTGGTACATTCAATTTTGAAGCCATCGGCAACCATCACCTTAAATCCCCTATTCTCCTCTGTATGTAGCCCTTTGCGTGTCACAAACTTCTCATCAATGAAGTTATGTGTCGCCCCTGTATCAATGAGTGCCACAACTCTCTGTCCATCCAAGGTTCCCCTAACTCTGAAAGTGACGGCCTCCTGTATACTTGACAACAAAGCTATCGTGCTATCACCGCGTGCTTCCTCCTGTGAAGAACTATCATCATCTCCATTTGATTCAGATGACTGCTCTGAATCTCCATCTACTGACTCTTCGGCTGAAAAGTACTCCATCTACTTAGCTTTTGCTTTCAATGGACACTTATGTGACAAATCCCAAGGCTCCCTGCAATGAAAATAAAGCTTCTTCTTCTTGAGATCATTAAGTGTCTCATTGTCCAACCTCTTACTTTCCTCCTTAGCTAGCTGAACCTCTTTATGAAAAGGTTTCTTGTCCTTATCTTTCCTTGAAGGGAAACTCTTTGCCTGGAATTTATTTTTTGAAGATGAAGAGGAATCCATGTCACGAGCTTTCTTAATGGCTTCCTGCAAAGTGGGAGGGTTGAGAGCTTTAATCCACCCTCTCAACGGATCAGCTAACCCATCCATAAATAGAACTAGTATCCTCCGTTCAGATACATCTGTTACTAACACTGCAAGTTTTCGAAACTCTGAAATGTATGTTTCCAATGAGCCCCACTGTTTAAGCTGAGCTAACTCCTTGAAATGGAGTTCTCGATCCTTCCTATCAAAATGTTCAATCAGCCTCTCTGTAAACTCCACATATGAGGTAATGTGTGCATGTCCCATCGTGACCATACCATGATGCCACCACTCGTGTGCTAACCCATCTAGATGAATTGCTGCGTACTTAATAGCTTCTTCCTCGGGCATAGGGTTCAATTGAAAGTATGTGTCAAGCTTTTGAACCCAAGCTCTTGCTGTAGACTTTCCTAAGCCATCATAATATGGTAACTCAAGTCTCCCTACTTTCTTCCGTAGCTCATAGCTCTGGTTCCTATCATGTCCACGTGGCATATGTTTCATCCACACATCCATATACTCCCTAAAGGTAATTGCAGCAGAATCTGGCCCTCTGGCTTCCCAATCTCTCCTCAACTGGTCTTGTATATCAGTAATCTGGGGCTCTGGTATGAGCTACTCTGGAGCTCTAGGAGGAAATGTAGGAATCATGGGCCTTGAACTCACTGTCCTAGCTCGCTGGGGTGCATGACCGAAATTGTTCCCAACTTGTTCATCTCCATTATGTGTCCCATCCTGATCATTTCCATTCTGATTGTTACCATTTTGATTATTTCCTCCACCCATGTTAGCATTCAACCCCATTTGACGAGCCATCATCTGCATCATAAGATCCAATCTTTGATTCTGTTCCTGTGCCTTTTGTTCTGCTACTCGCTGACCCTTTACCAAGGTCTCTAATAACTGTAAGAATCTTTCCTCTCCAGGCTCTGGACCGGCATTCCCGCCTCTACCTAATCTTGTATTCCTGTCATCTCGGTCACCCATATTGCTGTCTTGATCAAAGAATACCTCCGCTGTGTCTGTATGACTGGATTCTATACCCCCCTGTACGGATGAACTAGATTGTTTGCTTTGCAGGTCTGAACTCCTACTTTGTCTTGCTCTGGTATTGCGGAAATTATAAGGCCCCTGTCGCATGCTCAAACATAAATGCTCTGATTTTAGTGTTTTGACATTTCATCAAACACTTTCCCCTCTATCCGCCAGTTCCAAATTTCCTATAAGACCTCCACAGGATGGCAGGACTTATAGCTCTGATACCACTGTAATATCCTCCCCTGATTTGAACTTTGACTTGCAAAAATTTAACTTAAGGAATATTGTCAAACACTTTGTATGCAAACTCATAAAGCTGATTTCCTCAATAAATTGCTTTCCAATGAGTAGATTTACGAACAACTATGAAGTGACATTAAAATGCATAATACACATCATAACATTTTCACAAACACTTGGTACACATTCAATAGTATATGAAAAATCTGGAAACTCTTTCAATCTGCTAATAAAGGGGGATTTTTAAATGTAGATGTGCACTTACAGCTGCCTTAAAGGCTGCAACAACTATTCAGACTTGTATTCAACAATTATTATGCAAAATATCAAAATATGACAGAAGAAACCTGGAATTAGTGGCCGTAGTATTTTGTAGATGTAGTCGGCCAACCCTCCAAACTTCTAATCAACCGGAAAAACAAGTAAACTTGATACCAACACTGTTCACGCCGTACTGTAGCAAAATACTGTTCATGCCGACTGTAGCAAAAACTAACTTCAGATCTGCACCTCAAACCCTGGTAAATTTCTTTATGCAAACGCCCCAAATGAAACCCAGTGTGTTTCCTGAAGTGAAAACACCCTTGATCCTCCTGACTGTGTCTTCCAACAGCGAAGAGAATGCTAGCAAAGAGGGATTCCGTCCTCCAAGCCCGATAATCAAATATCCAGCAACATAACATTAATCTTCATCCAAGCATACAAAAAAAAACTCTTCCATTTCTTTTATAGTGTTCTCACAAGAGCTCAATCCTTCATTTTCTCAATGTGGGATAAAACATAACTCCCTTTATGTACCTTATGTCTCCAATGTGTTATAAAAATAAAGGGAACTCTTTTAATTTAAATATTTCCCACAAACCATAGTCTATGCATTAATAAAGTTAAATATTTAAATTTAACTTTATAAAATGGCTTTATCAATGCATAACAAATCTTATCAATGATAAATAAATCTTCTTGTTGATTTTAAACAATTACCGTCGACATACCAGTGTGACTGAATGTCCGGCCATGTCTAAGATGACTTACTATAAATAGTAAGTATGCCCAAAGTTGCCTCAGAACCCCTCAGAAAGACCTACAACTGAAACTGTCTAGGCCAAATGGCCTCTAAGCCCCTTTAATGTCCTAGTTAGCCTACGGGACTGTGGGGAAATAGGCTAACGACAACATCATGCTATGAATGCTAGAAAGGGGACATTACATATGCTCAGCTCATACTGTATGACTAGGCATGAAATGACTTTGTAGAGCTAAACTTATACTGTCTTTTGTCTCACTCGACATGTATAGGAGTAGTCAATGACCATAGACTTGCTCAGTAACAATAAATGGTCGACTTCAACTGAGATATGAACAACTCTAATATACATAACTCGACCTTAGTAGGATGGCTTGGTCACAGTGATGACCAACCAACTCTGCCATATGAATGACTAAGTGTTTGACACTAATAGACAACATACCGTATGGATCAATAATCTCCCCCTTTGACTTTAGTGGAAAAAACACTTTGTCATGATTTAACATTATGTCCAAAACTGAAAAATAGTACTCTCAGTTACACTATGACCCGATCTTCATAAAGACTTCAATGTATACAACATATATACATGACTTCTGACATACTTTGACTTCAAAATGAGTATTCATTACAAAATTTTCAAGGAATCATACCTTTGCATTTCCACTTTATATACATTTCCCTGTTCATTTCCCCCTTTATGACATTTATTCCTTGTTTTTATCACTCATGGCTACTGGGGTGAAGGGGTCAAACCATACTTGTCAAAAAATGGTTTGTGAATTTGTATAACCATTGCAAGTGCATTATCCCAATTCGATCTAATAGATTCCAAAACTTGAATTTTAATTTCTAGCCGAGTAGCTAGGTCAGGTACACTTTTTGCAGTAGAGAGATGTGAATTTTTTTGCTATCTCCTTTGCTAGTGACAACTCGCTCTATATCACCTCCAAATGAGGTATCCACATTGATTGAATGGAAATAAGTTTTGCTCTCATTCTCCCATTTGTGGCTTGCAATTTGGCCAATCTCCCTTGGGAAAATGTCAATCTATTATAATGAATTGAACTTGAACTTGAGTCCATGTTCAAAGAATGTCCTATAGACTTCAAATCTAATTGCAACTTCTCAATTTGATCCTGAATATCCTGAGTGAATCTTGGTACATCACATATTGTTTTATGCAAAGTTTGGATTTTTTTACTACTCCTACATTATTTACAAGGTTAGAAAGTTCAACTTACCTGATGGCGATTTCAGTTGATGCTTTCTCCAAAACTTTTTTCTCAAACTTTTTCTAAGACCATTGCAATAACTTCTCATTTGCATCAATGTCATCAGTATTTATCTTGTCTACAATATAAACTAACATAAGCATCAACAAAGATATTCTTTATCTCTTGGGGTCCGTTTGGCTATGGAAATATAAAAATGGGAATAAAAATACTTATTCTCAAATAGAAAATGGGGTTACGTATTCCTATTCTTGTTTGATTTACCCAAAATTTGATGTGGAATTCACAGACTCAAAAATTTATGTTTTCTAAAAAAAAAAAAAATAGGAATAGGAATGCGTATTCCTGTTCCACCTATTTAGGTGGAATAACGAATCCTCATTTTTGGGCCAAAATTGGAATGCGTATTCAAATTTTATTCCTATTCCAATTTCGATTTGGTGCATCCAAACATAAAATTCAAAATTTTAAGAATATACATATGCCTATTCCACTTGTATTCCGATTGCCAAACGACCCTTGAAGTACCTGCTAGTGATGCTCCCTTCATAATTTGTAGAATAAATGTCTTTTATATATATATATATATATATATATTCCCACATTAGTAAGACTTATTTTATAACCACAGTAATTAACTTGTTTTATAATCAGAGTAATTAACTTTGTCGAGAGACTTCCTCATTCATGTGTATAATAGTAAATATTAATAATTATATCATGTCGAATAATATCCGATTGAAAGTCCAAGTATAATAAACGGAAAGGGCAAAAGCCGGAACAAACATGTTATCAAAGCTGTAGGAGCCTTTCAGCTCAGGTTTGTTTCTGCTTCTGTTCGATCATGAACGAAGTACGTTAGTCGACCAGCAGCACAGGAGCAGCTTCGACAGTCGGAATTTGCGCGTTTCTCTGGAATTGTGCGACGAGAGCTTTCGGTGTTCCATTATTTTATCTAGGGCTTGAAAATGCCGGGCATTACAGAAGTTTTGCCCCTCCCTGCCCCACCAACGGATGGCATTTCTGGTCCATTGCCGCTCGCCCAGATCACCTCCGATAACAATAACAATGCCATAGAAAGTAAAGAAACAATTCAAAATCTAAGCAATTTGAGCATTTCAGGATCTGAACCTGTATCTGTTGCCACACATACAAAAACCATCGGAATAATCCACCCGCCTCCCGACATTCGCAACATTGTTGATAAGACTGCACAGTTTGTTGCCCGCAATGGTCCCGAGTTTGAGAAGAGAATTCTCGCAAACGAGAAAAACAATGCCAAATTTAATTTTTTAAACCCTAGCGATCCTTACCATGCATATTACCAGCATCGCGTTTCAGAATTCAGGTTACAGGTTCAAGCTCCGGGGCAATTACAACCCACACCAGCCAGTGGTGTAGCTGAGGGGATTATACCTGCAGCGGCTGCTATCGAGGGTGCTCAGCCGACAAAGCCAGTGGAATTACCGGCCAAACCTGTGGCCAAACCCTTATTGCCTCCCGAGGCAGAGCAGTACACGGTAAGGCTTCCTGAGGGCATCACGGGAGAAGAGCTGGACATTATAAAGCTTACTGCACAGTTTGTAGCAAGAAACGGTAAGACATTTTTACACGGATTGACGAGTCGCGAGCTAAACAATCCTCAGTTTCACTTCCTAAAGCCCACGCACAGCATGTTTACTTTTTTTACTGCTCTTACGGATTCGTATTCTAAGGTTTTGATGCCTGCCAAGGGTTTGGTGGAAAAGTTGAGGAAGGATGGCGCGGATAAGACTACGGTTTTGGAGCGATGCTTGCATCGGTTTGAGTGGGAGCGGTCGCAGGAACAGGCACGGCAGAAGGCAGAGGATGAAATTGAGCAGGAGAGGATGCAAATGGCCATGATTGATTGGCATGATTTTGTGGTGGTGGAGACAATTGAGTTTGCCGATGATGAAGACGAGGAATTGCCACAGCCTATGACTCTAGAAGAAGTTATAAGGAGGAGCAAGGCGTTGGGGGCGATGGACGATGGGGAAGAGATTGCAGAGTCTGGAAAGGAAGTGGAAATGGAAATGGATGATGAGGAGGTGCATTTAGTGGAAGAGAGCTTGAAGACGTCCAATGGCGCGGAAGAAAATGGCACCAAATTGCAAGAAGAATCCCAGACACAAGCACCTGCTCCCCCGCCTCAGGATGAAATGGACCCGCCTATGAGAATTGTTAAAAATTGGAAGAGGCCTGAGGAGAGGATCGCAGCTGAAAAGGATCCAACTAAGTTTGTTGTTTCTCCAATTACCGGAGAACTGGTTCCTATCAACGAGATGGCTGAGCACATGCGGATTTCATTGATAGATCCCAAGTATAAAGAACAAAAGGAAAGAATGATGGCCAAGCTCCGGGAGACGACTCTTGCACCAGATGATGAGATTTCAAGAAACATAGTTGGACTTGCCCGGACACGGCCGGATATTTTCGGTACTACAGAGGAGGAAGTTTCTAATGCAGTTAAGGCCGAGATAGAAAAGAAGAAAGAGGAACCGAAGCAAGTCATTTGGGATGGGCATACTGGAAGCATCGGGCGCACTGCAAACCAAGCCATGACTCAGAATGCTGGAGATGAACAGATGGATTTAAGTAATAATGATGGAAGGACCCTTCCTGGTCCCGCTCCCCCTCCTAAAACGGGTTTACCGCCTATTAGGCCCCTACCTCCCCCTCCTGGTCTAGCATTGAATATTCCTCGCCCTCCAAGCACAGTTCAGTATTCTTCCCCAGCCATATCTGCTTCTGCGATGCCACCTCCCCCAAGGCCTTCTGTTCTACCTCCTCCTCCTATTCGACCACCTCCGCCACCCGCTGGTATGCCTCCTGCTCCACCTCAGCTCATAAATAGGCCACCTCCCCCACTTCCTCCCCCAGGATTGATGCCAACATCAATGGTGACGCCACCTCCTCCGGGTTCACAATTTCCACCTATGCCGCCTCCTAGGCCATTTGGACCTCCACCACCAGTTCCCCCACCATCCATGCCCATGATGCCACCACCACCTCCACCTCAGGGAATGCCTCCCCCACCACCACCTGAAGAGGCTCCACCACCACTTCCTGAAGAGCCGGAGCCCAAGAGGCAAAAGATTGACGAAGTTTTTCTCATTCCGGAAGATCAGTTCTTGGCACAACATCCAGTATGCTTTCACTTTTCTTTTATATTTCTCATGCTTTAGGATTAACTTTTCTCTATTTATTGCATTTGATATGGTTGTAGATCAAATTGATATTACAGGTGAATTCACTTGTTTCTCTTCATGTTTGTCAACGCTCTTTTACTCCACTCTCCTTCAAATGCTTCTGTAGAAACAGTAATAACCTTTGTTAGTAATCCTTTTTTGGCTGGACGGGATAATGGGCCCAGGGATGTGGATTGCATCCAAGGCTTTGGATGAACTATCACTGATAACAAGGTCTCTATTGTGCATGTTCTCAGTGCTATTGGCAAAGTTTTGTCAGCCCTGAAATTCTATCTTTGTGTGCACCAGTTTATTCAATACCCTTTCTTTTGCTGCAGAAAGCACTGTCGTGAACAATACCACCACCTGTGGTTGTTACGAGCTCGGAATCCTAGCAACCAATTTATTATATTTTCCCCTATTGGGTTATTTTCTGTTTCTAGGAGCTCGTTTAAGTCCTGCTGTTGCCTTTAAAATGTCACGTTCCTGCAAAAAGTGGGGTGGGGAATGATTTCACCAGTGAAAGCAGTGGGTTCCCTGCTTATGTTTTGAAAAACAGATTTACTCCATTCGCTCTAAAAAAACCAGAATTGTATTTGTAGAGACAACTAATCATACAGTATATCATAGAGTATCCTGCTTTTTAACATTAGTGAAGAAGCTAGTGTAAATATCAATCAATATGATTTTTATTATATATGCTATTACTTATCCTTTAAGCAAAGCTTTCCAGGCAAGTTTAGCATTGTGACTATCAAAAAGGAAATGTGTCATGTTTTTGGCATTACTAAGTGCTAGATCGTTGGGCACTTTCATTCCAGACTTTTTCAAGTTCTTTTCTAAACCTACCTTTTTCTTCATCGTCTTCCATCTAAAGCACTTTCTAGGCTCTAAATTGTAAACCTTTTTGAGAAATAAAAATTGAGGGACTTGATTTGGCATTGCCAAGATAGAGTTAAGTTGTTAAAACTGTCATTTTCCTCTTGATTGGCTTTGAAGAGCTTATGCCACCTGCCCCACCTTTAATCATTAGCTTGATTTTCTTTTTAAAATGAGGGCCTCGATATTAAATGAATTTCCAGTACTGAAATTTGACTGTCAGTTTAGATTCCCAAAATTTATTCAATCCAGATTACCAATCTACTCTTCTAAACACTGCAGTATGGAGGGTTTTTGTGCCAATTCCAGGAAATGAGATCCCTTCGCATCTGTCAAGCCCAACCATAGTCTTTCTGATTTGTCAAGCCCAACCGATAGTCTTCCACATTTGTCAAGCCCAACCAACAGTCTTCTTTCAAATCCAATGATGGTCTGGCCTTGACAGATTCCATATCTCAAAAGACAGTGATTTTTAAAATACCTAAAATGTTGTATCCTTACTTCGATTAGATTCCCGAAGTCTGTGATTCTTTTTGAAAAATTTGTGAAAGTATTGCTGGAATAGAATGAATTTTGCATCGATCTTCGTGAACATTGACTAAGCCAAATATGTGAAGGGAAATTGAAATTACATTAAACCAGCAAACAGTAGAAATATGCATCATCAGATTTACAAGATTAAGTGATTGCAGGAAAAAAATCCACCAGCACAAAGAGAACCGAGTATGTATTAATCCTCACAAACAAGAGTGCAATATTCTACACAGTTCTCTTTTTATTTCAACTAATGAACCTGGAACTTCCCATACAAATCACTATCTTAAGGTTGTAATGTCTATTCTTGGAATATTCTTGATGGCCTAAAACAACAATTCCAGCTTAAGTGGAGAATTGCAATACATTTACAAGTATAAGGTTATGATAAAATTACCAACTGTAATGCCTTATAAGATAATCCTGGTTTAGGTCCTGAAACAATTTTAATTACAAGAACTTGACATTAAATAATTAAAAACCAATGATGCTAAAATATTAAATCTAATAGCGTTTAAATCTAATTAAACAATGTTCTGTTCAAAACAGTATCTCCTAATGACATTAATATTTAGTCCAAGGCATATTCCTATAGTCAAACATATTAGGAATGTATCGGGAACGTGTAATGTTCCTTTTCTGAAATAGGATTTATTAATTATTAATAATAATACAATTAATAAAAATAAATAAATAGATAAATGGTGATAAAATATAATATAATATAACAAGGTAATTAAGTTCAATGAAAGGATATAATGAAGAGTTGCAACTTCTTTAACATATGATATAAAAGGAAGGAGAGTTTGTTTGGAAGGAGATATGGAAGAAGGAAGATGGAAGCACAGGAATTAAAGAAGGATTAATTGAAGAAGAAAGGAATGGGAAGAAATTAAGGAAATGACTCTTTCAAAGGGGAGTAAGGATGAAGGGTTCTAGCTCTTCCATAGGCTTGTAATATTTGGATACCAACACAGAGTCAACTCCGAGCTGCCTTTGTAAGGCATACTGTCTTTATTCATTCTCCTGCCCAAAATGAGCTACCAGGTGCATTAACTCACCCTGAATTGGTGTGGGTCCATGAAGATATGCATGGGTTGATTCATCTGGTATGATAGTGTTTCAAACTGTCGTCAAGTTGGCTATAGTGTTGATATCCAAATATACTCTTTTTGCCCCATTCAAATTCTTGTAGCATTGGTTAAAGCTATATGAATTGGCGTCATTAATGATTCAAGCAAAAGAAATTGTTCCCTATTGATCAAGACACAAGATCATACTTGTTCTCCTTAATGATCCCATGTGAATTGGAAATCATGTGAACATCTATAGCTGCAAAATTGAATGCCTGTAATGAAACTGTGGCTTACTGTGTTTTCCTGCAGCAGTCTATTAGCATCTGCTTCAAGCTAACTAGATTCCTGTATCAGCTATTGTCATCCCACGTAGCCTTGCTACAGGCAACCTATGTCTCGCTGCCTCCAAGGTTTGAACTTTGAACAACAATGCCTGATTGGAAAACCACAAGATCTGAACTTATGCATCAAGTTATTTGGGTCTGTCTTGCAAATAATCTATCAATGACAGAGGATGTCTGAAATCAATTTAAGTTTTGGCCTAGACATGCCAAAAGTATGACAGAGGATGTCTGAAATCAGTTTAAGTTTTGGCCTAGACATGCCAAAAGTTTGGTGAACGTTTAGTGGAAATGCAGCAGAACTCTATAAAGACCTGTCAGAATCCCCACTGTAAAATGTGTGAGACCTCATAATGTGCAAATATCTCAACACTGCACATATCCATCTAATGCATTCAGATTAAGATGACATGGCTACTTATTTTGTGGTATGATTTTAACAACATAAATAATGCAATACTTCTGATTTTTATATTCATTTTTTCTATTCCAATTTGTATGTTCATGTTTTTGACTTCCAAATTGAATGCTATTTCGGTCTACAGTAGGGCACTAATATTAACTTAGGGCCTTAGGCACATGGTCTTCTATATGTTCTCGTTTGGTATTTTAAATGGAACCAGTACAGATTGTTAAGATTTGAACCCAGGAATCAAAGAAGATAAACAGCAAAATGAAAGAGATAAAACTAAACCTATAAACACCAGAAATATCCTGGGAAAACCTTTTGAGAATGAAGGGGAAAACCCAGCCACACAACGAAAATATATCTTTATTGATAATGAAATGTTCAAGTGTACAATATCCTTTGCTTGATGTGAATATATAACAATAGGAGAGACTCTTCACATTATAACTGAAGGTCTCTTATGATTCCCATAATTCCTATGATTAATAATAACTTTTCAAATATTCATGCTTCAATGCATGTGAATGACGCATGTCATTACATTTAATATTACAATCAACATTAGTGTCCTTTCAGCTGAACGTAACAATAACGGTAATAATGTTCATATTTCCAGAGATAAAGATCTCTATCGCAGCTACCATCTTCAACATAGATGTGCTAACAAAGTTCAACTTACTTAGAGAATATGATTTACTTGATTTGATTTGCACCATAGTGATAAAATATTAGAAACATTGTACTTAGTGCCATTTGAGCTTTAAGCCTTTAACTATACTGTGTTTAGTGTGAAACAATTAATAGGGGCATGTGTTATATTCTAGGGCTTACTATATCAATAGTTAATATGTAACTAAATCACCAAACTTACAACCTGTAGCAACAGTTGAGGGATATCTAGGATAATATAGTGGAAAATAGTCATCAACATTACACCCATTACAACCACAGAAATCAACTAGGAGTAAACAATCTACCTAAGTTGAAGATATATACACGCCTTCTAAGCCACAGATACTTGTGCACTCAAGTACCGATGGTTCAATATCATAATGGTCTTTGTCCAACAAATATCACGGTTGCAGGACATGTAGTAGTGTTGCAGGGAAAACATGAAAAAATGAATTTTTAAATAAAAAGTTAATATTTGGCAAACATTTTTGTTTCATGAAATACACATCGCAAAACACCCCATTTCAAAAGACACAGCATTTGGTATTAATTCTTGTAGAATCTTGTTGATCTTGTAATTTAAATTTAATTTAATGCGTAAAATTTAGCCAATGTGCCACGGAAAATTTCCCAGTTGACAAATATAGTTTCTGAAAAGTTCATAAATGGTTAGCCAATTGACTGATTATCTTCAAAAATCTTTATCTATTTGTAGGAAGACATTTGGTAAATCAATTTAATTATTTGTTCATAACATTCTTATATTAAATATCAAAATAGTGAAAATGAGGATTGATTATGTTGAGGATTTGTGAAATTCTTCATGATTTCCCAGTTGACAAATATAGTTTCTGAAAAGTTCATAAATGGTTAGCCAATTGACTGATTATCTTCAAAAATCTATATCTATTTGTAGGAAGACATTTGGTAAATCAATTTAATTATTTGTTCATAACATTCTCATATTAAATATCAGAATAGTGGAAATGAAGATTGATTATGTTGAGGATTTGTGAAATTCTTCATGAATTCCTTTTTTCCTTTAGCAGGTCTGTATGTCCCTTTTCTCTTGGTATTTCTTCATGTATTTTTTCTTATATGCATATTTTAACTGGTGCAGGGATCTGTGCGCATTTCTATCTCTGTCCCTAATATTGAAGAAGGAAATCTGAATGGTCAGATGCTGGAGGTCACAATACAGTCTCTCTCAGAATCTATTGCAAATCTCAAGGATAAGATTGCAGCAGATATTTCCTTGCCTGCGAACAAACAAAAACTCAGTGGTAGGGCTGGTTTTCTGAAAGACAACTTATCACTTGCATATTATAATATTGGGCCTGGAGAAATATTGACATTGGCCCTGAGGGATCGTGGTGGTAGAAAAAAATAGGCATGCAATCCAGCTTCAAGATATTGGGATTTAGAGTAATGCTGATGATGACCCCTTTCTCTATTGAGGATAAAATTGTATTGGTAGTTACATTCTCTGTGACCACAAAGTGCAAACTAACATAAAAAATATTAGTAACAATAATTTCTTGAATATCTATAACAAGTTGGCTGTAATTATATTCATACTCATCTTTATAAGAATTTAGAGGTTTTTCTAATTTTAACTGAATATTATGCAAAACAAAAACATGTATGGTTAAGTTCTTTTGTTTGGTTTTGCCAATTGTTTTTGCCTTCAATTAAAGTAATTATTATAAGTGTGCCAGATATTTTGTTATCTTATTTTTAAGTTACTGTGGTTCTTTCATGCTAAACCCGAGAAATTACATATGCCGGCTTAGCCTTGAATTAGACTTATTCATTTTAACTTCGCCAGATATATTGATGTTCTCCATTGTTTGCTATGGCTTTTTTATGCTAAACCTGTGGAATTTGCTTATATGATACAATCCAAATGGAACAAAGAATGGCCTATTGGGGCTAACAGTATTAATGGGATGCAATATTGGATATTGACATCAACATTTTAGATATTTGGTTGGCAATAATGACAGCTCCAGCTAAAACACTTGTCCAAGATTAGAATTGATAGAGCCTTGGCAGGAGGGCAAATATATTGATTATTATCTTTTAATTACATCTACAAGACTTTGTGGCTGTCAATTCTCATTTGATATTTTGGTTTATGGATATTTTTCATGTCCATAGCAGCTACTACTTCAGCAAATTTTCTTTGTAGTATGTGCATCTGTAGGTAAACCTGAAATGTTAGACATAGAGGGTTTTAGTTGAGGAAAGATATATTGATCGAAATGAGAGTACCTGTGGAAATCTCAAAGCTTTAGTCTATTGTTGCTTGTTAAATACAATTCTGCATGGTTTCATTTTTTCTCATAAGTTACTGGTTTAAATCCGGATGCATTTGCAGGTACAAGAATTCAGGACATGGATACGCGAATTTTTTTGGGGGTTTTGGAATATGCTTGGGTATGTTTATTATGTATATATATATATATATATAGAGAGAGAGAGAGAGAGAGAGAGAGAGAGAGAGAGAGAGAGAGAGATGTCTATATACAAAAAATTAAAGAATAAACAGAGTTAAATCATTTGATAGTATGATACTTCATCATTGATCAATGCCAAATGCCAAAGATAAACATTAAATGCCAATTGATAGTTCACAAATATTCAAATAAGCCATATCATATATGTCTATGTTCATGATTCCAATAAAAATTAGAAAGTCATTACAGTTACAAAATGTGGCTCATGATCCATCAATCATCAAAAGGGCTATTGAAAATCACCATCTATTGGATTTGCATTTTCAGCTGCTGCAATTTCAGGATCATCTATAACCAAAGTGGTTCTAGCCGAGCTAGATGCACCATGTGCAGGGATATGATCATTATCATAAGTAGTTGTGAGTCTAGTAAGATCCTTAATGGTTGCATCCGAAATGCTACATTCAGGGGCTATATCCCAAAGCTTTGCTGCCCCATCGTTGTAGTGTTTCTGCTAATGTGATAGTAGACACAAGTTTGCATATAAACTATTAGAAAGTAAAGTCCACCAAGATAACTGTGGGAGTGGGCGGGGGGGGGGGGGGGGCGCAAATTAGTTATCTAATCAATACAACTTTTATCAATCTTATTAAACTTCAAACATGTGATCAATATAAACAACCACCATACGAAGATACACATACACAATAACATTAGATATGTAAACTAGGGAAACCCTTGATTAGAGGGAAAATCCCAGTGGGAATGGTACTCACAAGATGATGTACTAATATATAAGTTCCTTGTAAGAGGATGGACTCTGTTATTAGCAAATGAAATACATTCAGTACATATCAATCCCTGTTAGGAGACTTTGAATCCCTATGAGGAGCCAACCCTGTTAGGAGTTGTATAAGGTAGAAGGTAGAAGGACCCATTGTCCAAACAACTTTGGGGGCGATACCACCGAACTCACTTTCAAAATAATAGAAATGCAATTGATCTTAACGACTTGAACTCTTGCTCTGTCCTCTAATTGTGCCAATATCACACCAGATACTTCTTAGATCTCAATATCAGGTCTCCAACTTCACATCACAATGATCCCTTCGATCTCTTACTCGCATTTACGGAACTTCGTCACTTATGACAATCATAATCATAGTCACAATCACATTCATACTTCATCACAAGGAAAATAACTTTCTTTTATATCATGTCTTCAGAATAATTCATTGAGTTGGCCTTGAGGCTTTGACTTTCCTTTATATCATGTCCTCAAAATAATTCATTAAGTTGGCCTTGAGGCTTTGCCCATTACAATTATAATAGGACCTCATTAAGATAACATGCCATAATACATCTTTTTTCATAATTACAAAATACTATCGGATCATAGTCTTCACAACTTCTCACATATGCGACCTTAGACTTCGTGCACTTGTTGATGTGATCATTAGGCTATCTTTTGTCTTTGTTTAACTGCGCTTAACTAGATTCTATCCCTGTTAGGAGATACAATCTAATTATTAGAAACCACTTGTCAAATACTCTGTTTGCGCATTGTCTTCTGTTAATCACAAAAACTCTCACATGTCTTTGACTTTTTGCATACGCACTCAACCACGTCATCAAGACACACTGTAGAACATGTCCTCAACTATGCTTGACTTCATCATCAATATTTGATTCGTATGACTTCGTTCTCTATTAGCTACTTTGTCAATTTTCTCAGTATGTTGACACTAATGACAAACATAGTCATGAATGCAACACATAGTCATGGTTATTGTTTCTCCACTGCTCCAACAATGCTAGAATACTCCCCAATAGAAATATCATTAGTATTCATACTAATAATCTCCCCCTTTGGCATTGATGGCAACATAAATGAAAAACATCTATGTTCTAAGAATACCAAATCCAACTCTGCTGCTGTTGCTCTCATCTTTTTAAATCCTTTTCATTAATCAAATCAGAAACTCTTAGGAATAATTGTTGCTCACCATTGATAAACTTCTCAACCTTTTGCCATTGACATCAATATTTTTTTCTCCATAACTCTCCCACATTCACAGGAGATTCTCTCATATATATTCACTTTTTCCCATTCATAGGAAATGCTTTTCATGCACTACTTCTCCCCCATTGACATTAATGACAACGACATCATTATGTCAAGCAAGTACTCAATGTCTTCAACTAGCTCAAGTGTCCAAAGACACTGTTAAATACCAACTACCAAGAGTGCTTCATGACTCTGCTCAATCACAGATACTCCCCCATATAGGAAGCATCAACATTCAGTCCAGATAAACAATAGTGCTTTGAACCATTGGACTGATGCAATCTCTGCATTGTCTACTCTGAAGTAGGTAGGGGCAGAACCCCAAGCATACCTCACAAATACTCAAATGAAGCCTTAGGCAAAGGCTTTGTAAAAATATCTGCAATTCGCTCTTTTGTATTTACATACTCTAGTTTGATATCTTTCTCTCTCAAAAGATGATACTTAATCGATATGTGCTTTGTCTTAAAATGTAACACAAGATTCTTATACATACTTATTGTACCTGTGTTATCACAATGTATGATCAAGTTCTAAAAATCTATCTTGATATCTTTCATCATCTGTTCCATCCACATAATCTGTTTGCAATTGTTTGTTGCTGCTACATATTTTGTCAAATACAATCTTGTTATTTGCTTAGCCAAGAAACCAATCTTCCTCCAAGGAAAAATGCTCCGCCACTTGTACTAATTCTATCATCCATACTGCTTGCCCAATCCGCATCACTATATGCACATAGAGTAAAGTCATTTGATCTATCATACCATAACCCAAAATTAGGTATACCCTTCAAATATCTGAATATCCGTTTTACTATTGCATAGTGTGATTCCTTAGGATCAACTTGAAATCTTGCTACTATACTAACTGCATTTGCTATATCTGGTCTTGTGTGAGTTAGATGTTGCAAACCTCTAGTCATGGATCTGTACCTCTTCTGCGCAATCGTAGGTGTCTCATCTTTGCTAGATAACTTATGATTAGTTATCATAGGTGTACCAACAAGCTTACAACTTTCTAAGCCAAATCTCTTTAACAAGTCTTTCAAATACTTAGTCTGTGATAGGAAAATAACACTGTTTTGCAGAATCTGTAAACCCAAGAAATATTTCATCTCACCAATCATGCTTATCTCAAATTCATTCTTCGTTTCATCAACAAATTTTTGACTTGCTTCATCATCACCTCCAAAGATTATATCATTTACAAATATCACAATAATCAACAAACCATTTTCAATTTCTTTCAAATACAAGTTACTATTTGCAGTACCTTTAGCAAAGTCTAATTTTGCCAAATACTTGTCCAACCTCGCATACTAGGTTTAGGTGCTTGCTTTAGTCCATACAATGCTTTCTTCAACTTGCATACCATATCTCCTCCTTTTGTCAAAGGAAATCCTTCAGGCTGCTCAATGTAGACTTCTTCAACTTCAAGTTCTCCATGCAGAAATGCTGACTTCACATCCATCTGATACACTGAAAAACTTTTTGTTTGCTGCATAAGCTAAGAACATTCTTACTACTTTAATTCTAGCAACATGTGCAAATGTCTCTTCATAGTTTATACCTTCTTGCTGTAAATATCCTTTGTATACCTGTCTAGCTTTGTTTCTCACAACCTCACCTTGTTCATTCATCTATTTTATGAAAACCCACTTTGTTCCTATAACATTTTTGTCCTTTGGTCTAGGGACCAATTCCTATGTCTCATTCTTCACAATCTGATCTAGTTCTTCCTTCATTGCTTGAATCCAATGATCATCTTTACATGCTTCATTTGCACTAGTAGGTTCAATTTGAGAAATCAAACATAACTCTTCATGTACTCTATTTCTTGTCACAACTCCTTTGTCCTTGCTTCCAATAATCTGATCAACAGGGTGATCCTTTGTCAAATTCTTATTTGGTGTCACTGCCTCAACTCTCACTTCTGCTCTAGGTTTAGATCTGGGTTCCTCTCCGTGTTCCACAACTTGGATGTCTTTTAGAAAATCATTGTTAGTTTCATAAAACAACTTAATTGTTTCTTGGTTAGCCTTAGGATTAATATCTTCATCAGAATTATAATCACCAACAATAGTTACTAAAGTTGTCTCTTCCATTACTTTCTCTTTCTCAACCAATCCAAGCTCATCATCTTCATCATCACTATCATTCAAGAATTCTTCTAATCTTTTTAAAATTTCGCATCATCAGAAGGACATTCCTTAGGCATTCTTGACTTATAAGGCTTTCTAGTCTTCTTTACTCTTAGGACATTTGGATGAAATATGACCAAATTCTTTAGATGTCCAACAAATAAAAAATTTCATACCTTCATCTGGCTTCTCATCTTCCTCTTTCCAACTATCATAGTTAATTCCATCACACTAGGATTTCTTTTTTGAAATGACTCGACATAGATTTCCTTAAGCTGTTAAGCTTTTCCTTCAAAGAACTAATGCTTTGATACCAATTGTTAGAAAGTAAAGTCCACCAAGATATCTGAGAGGTGTGGGGGGGAGTGAATCGGTTATCTGATCAATACAACTTTTATCAACCTTATTAAACTTTAAACGTGTGATCAATATATAGCAACTATAAGAAAATACACATACGCAATAACACCAGATATGTTAACTTTGGAAACCCTTGATCAGAGGGAAAATCCTGGTGGGATTGGTACCCACAAGATGATGTACTAATATATAATTCCTTGTAAGATGATGGACTCTGTTAGGAGCCAATGAAATACATTCAGTACATATAAGTCCGTGTTAGGAGACTTTGAATCCGTGTGAGGAGATTCCAACCCTGTTAGGAGTTGTGTCAATCCTGTTAGGAGTTGTAGAAGGCACAAGGACCCATTGTCCAAACAGCTTTAGGGGTAAGACCACCGAACTCACCGTCCAACTGCTCTTTGTATTATTCCTTTCAAAATAATAGAAATGCAACTAATCTCAGCTACTCGAACTCTTGCTCTATACTCTTACCTTGCCAATACTGCACCAAAACACTTCTCAGATCTAAATACCAGATCTCCAACTTCGCATCACAGTGATCCCTTTGATCACTTACTCGCATCTACCAAACTCCTTCACTTATCAGAATCACAATCACATTCGTACTTCATCACAAAGAAAATATCTTTCCTTTATATCATGTCCTTAAAATAATTCATTGAGTCGGCCTTGAGGCTTTCCTAATTACAATTATAATAGGACCTCATTAAGATAACATGCTACAATACATCTTTTTCATAATTACAAAACACTGTCAGCTCATAGTTTTCACAACTTCTCACACGTACGAGCTCAGACTTTGTGCACTTATTGATGTGATCATCAGGCTGTCGTCTGTCTTTGTCTAATTGCACTTAAGCAGATTTTATCCTTGTTAGGAGATACAATCTAATTACTAGAAACTACTTCTCACATACTTTGTTTGAACATTGTCTTCTGTAGATCTCTAGGTTGCACGGGTACCTCCCTCCACTCCGGTCCAAGTTAAGTTTGAACTGGTTCAAAGTTCGGGTCCAGTTCGAACTTGGTTCGACCAGTGTCCTTTTTTTCACACTTGGTTCGATCTAGTTCAAATTGGGTTCGAACTTGGGTGAACCACCTTAAAAAAATCAAACCCAGTTTGAACCCGTAGAGATGGACGACTAGAAATTGTTCAATTAGCAATTTTTTATAATTTATTGGCATCCATAAAACCTAAAAGGTGTTATTAATTGGTTTTGTTCCCTCTCATTGTCATTTAATGTTTCTAAACAAGTTATTTTGTCTTAAGGGAGGGCACATAAATTTTTGAGCAAGCATCCAGTTGTGCAAGGAGGAGTTTGAAGATTAATTTGTTGGTGTTCTTCAAGTGTTTGTGCATCATTCATACACATTTGCAAGCTTGCAATGGCTAGAAAAGGTAAGATCTTATTCGATTCGCTATTGTTTTTGTACTAGTTTTTTTCATTTTTCCATTTCTCTTAAAGTCTTCATATGTTCTTGAATCTTTTCCATTCTTTTAAAATTTGTTATTTTCTTGCATATAAATTATGAACATGTATCTAATTTGCATCAACGTTTCGAATCACTTTGTGATCCATATTTTTTCTCCTCTAGCTCTTCACATCCTGATGAAACATTGATGCAAAAATATGGCACACAATCGAATCCAGAATATGCATTTCCCTACTTTAACTGATTGTGGAAATTTGTTCATGTTAATGTATCTAATTTTCTGCCATAAGGAAAGGAATGTCATCTACCTCTTCATCAATAGGCAACATCGAACAAAGAATGGAACCCAACTTTGATTCTTCTCTATGGAAGTATGTAGACATTATAATGTTGAAACTAGACTGGAAAAGCTTAAATAAAACCATCAGAATATATCCTGGGAAAAACCCTCTTCACTGAGGGAAACAACCCAGCCTCAAAAGTGAAATCTTTATTGATGAAAAACTTGTATTACAATATATAGAGCTATTGCTCATTGATCACAAAACAACATATAACTTATGTATATCTGAATAACATTAGAAGTATACAATAATATACTAGTTACAGTCCAGATATGCTCAGACTTATGTCACTTATAGTCTAGATAAAACATGTATCGCTAACTATTCAGATTTGAACACAATATAATCCATATATATTTGATCACACTTTTGTATATAAATACTGAACATAACAAGAAATACATGAGACTGTGACCATAAAGAGATGTCCAACAAAAACGATTCAAGAAGTTCAATAATGCCGCTCTTGCTCTGCCGTTTGTGAAAGATGAATAACCAATCACATCCAAGAGTTGCAAGAAGAATTATCTATATGATGCCGAAGGGAGTCATAATGATAATCACCAATTACCAAAGACCTTTCATGCGGAAACAAGAATATAGAAGGTTGACACGATAACCGCTGAGAGGTAGTCTTTATGAATAAATATGTAAACAACAAAAATATATCCGCTATAGGAAGATGTGCGGGTCCCAGATTAATCTTGCAAATGACGTGTAAGATATCTTGCAAAATACATTAAGACGCAAACATAAAAATCTACATACAAATATTGCATCTGTATTTAATTTAGAATAATCAAAAAATTACATATACAACTAATATAGATTCAACACTCCCTCTTAGCTTATATGGAATTTGTGAACTAAACAAATAGCACAGAGATCCAATTTGATTAAAGCCATGGAGTATCTCACATGAAAAAAATCATTTATTCATAACTGAATTTGATCAACATGACAAATTTGTAAGACTCACAGCTAAGCCTTCATTCACGGACTCTCTCAACGTGAATAGTTATGGAATCTCTCAACATAACATACAACTCTCATCACGGAATTACTCAACATGATAATCTCATGGACTCTCTCACATGATATTCACTATCTCATAGTGAAAGAGTTGTCATAGCTGATCTTACAATATTTATCAGTTCACACACCAAAAAAATAATAATAGATAAATCTTAATAAACTAGACTTAGTACCATTTAAGCCTTATGATTTACCATTCCTAGTTTTTCTCTGAAAAAAATTAAATTTCACCTTAGGCAGAGGCTTGGTAAAAATATCAGCAGTCTGATCCTTAGTGTTGATATACTTCAGCTCCACAGCCTTCCGAAGAACCATGTCCTTTAAATAATGGTACTTAATTTCTATATGCTTTGACTTGCCATGAAAAACTGGATTTATAGAAATTTTTATGCAACTTTGATTATCACAGTAAATTGTAGTAGGTTCAGAGGATTTTCCAAATAATCCACTTATGAGCTTTTGAAGCCAAATAGCTTCACGAGCTGCTGAGCAGGCTGCCACATATTCAACCTCAGCAGTACTTTGAGCTACACATTTTTGCTTCTTGCTACACCAAGTAATCATACCTGAACCAAGGCTGAAACAAAATCCAGAAGTACTTTTTCTATCCACAATACAACCAGCCCAATTAGAATCTGAGAACCCATGAAGTTGCAGATCATTAGAGCAAGAGAAACTCACTCCATACTGTAGAGTCCCTTTGACATATCTCAGAATATGCTTAGCTGTAGTGAAATGAAATTTTCGAGGTTCACTCATAAATTGACTCAAAGTATTGACAGCAAAACAAATATCAGGCCTTGTGTTGAGATACATGAGAGAACCAATCAGTTGTCTATAAATGGTACAATCAATTAATTCTGAATCAGTTGCATTTACTTGAATTCTCCTCAAATTTGATTCCATAGGAGTCATATTTGGCTTGCAGTGAAGCATACCAAATCCTTTAAGAATATTAAGAGCATATTTACCTTGACTGATAATGATTTCATTAGATTGTTGCCAAATTTCTAGACCAAGAAAGTAATGCATTAAACCTAGATCGTTCATCTCAAATTCAGAAGATAAATCCTTTTTGCATTTGACTATCAATTCATCATCTCCTGTGATAAATAGATCATCAACATAAAGAACAAGAATCAACATGAGAGCTTTATACCTTTTGAGATAAATGTTTGGATCAACCTCATTCTTTGAAAATCCCAAACTCATAAGATAACCATCAATGCGCTCATACCAGGCTCGGGGTGCTTGCTTAAGACCATACAAAGCCTTATGAAGTTTGCATACATGAGATTCTTTGTTATGTATAATAAATCCATTAGGCTGTTCTACACAAACTTCTCATTAATAAAACCATTGAGAAAAGCTGTTTTAACATCCATATTATGAATTTTCCATTTTTTACTTGCAACAATAGCAATAATGGTTCTGATAGAGGTGTACCTTGCTATAGGAGCAAAAATTTCATCATAATCTATACCTTCTTTTTGACTGAAACCTCTGGCAACAAATCTAGCTTTGAATTTGTCCACACTCCCATTTGTAGCATGCTTTGTTTTAAATAACCATTTAGAGGAAATGACAGGTTTATCTTTAGGACGAGGAACAACCTCCAAAACTTTATTTTTTAGAATGGACTCATATTTTTCTACCATGGCATCCTTCCAAACCTGCTGACTTAAAGCTGATTCAACACATGAAGGTTCAGAGTTAATGAGATTACACATTAAAGCAGAATAATTATCAAAAATTTGAGGTCGTTTACTTTCCCGAAAAGTTCCTTTAGGAGCTGAAAAATTTTCAGCTTCTTGCATAATATTCCTTGCCCACAAAGGTCTCTTCTTCTCATTCAAATGACCACTAGGTTCAGCTTCAGACATATCTTGAATCTTAGGAGAAGAAGAAGAATTCTCCCTCTCAGATAAAATTGACGAATTAGAAGGATCAAAAGAAGAATTTTCATGGATCAGAGGAACATCCAAATCAACATCAAGAGAAGAATCAACAGATTTGGAACAATCAAAATTTTCTTCAAAAGAAACATCTCTACTAAGCTCAATAGATTTCTGCCCTGGAATGTAAATCCTATAAGCTTTTGCAGATTCGCTATAACCAACAAAAATTCCCTATTTACTTGAAGGGTCTAATTGATGAACCAAAAACTTTTAAATGACTTACATCAAGTTTAGTACCAGTGAAAGCTTCTTCTGGAGTCATATTATTAAGAATGCGACGAGGGCTTCTATTTTGAACATAAACTGCTGTCTTGCAAGCTTCTGCCCAAAGAAAAATCTGCAAGTTTTTGTCATGAATCATAGCTTTAGCAGCCTCAACAATAGATCTGTTTTTCCTTTCAGCAACTCCATTTTGCTGAGGATTATAGGGAACACAAAACTCCCTCTTAATTCTTGCTTCAACAAAAAAAGACTGAAAAGAACTTGAAATAAATTCACCGCCATTATCAGACCTGAAAGTCTTGAATTTCTTTTCAAATAATTTCTCAATTGAGGCTTTAAATTCCTTGAACTTGGATAGAATTTCATCAGATTCTTTGGATTTACGAAAATAGATCCATGTTTTACGAGAACAATCATCAATAAAGTAACATAGTACCAAAAACCACTTAAAGAGACTGATTACATTGGTCCACATAGATCTAAATGGATCAGCTCTAATACATGGTCAGATCTATTTTCACTTGAATGAAAAGGACTTCTTGAAAATTTTCCCAGAGAACAACCTTTGCAAACACCATCAAAAGAAGAGCTGAGAGAAGGAAGGCCTACAACAAACTTCCCTAAAGATGAAAGAGATTTGAAATTAAGGTGACCAAATCTCTTGTGCCATAATAAATTGATACTGGAAGTAGAGTGATTTAGAATATGAATTTGATTGGTTGCAAGCTTATAAAGACTCCCATGACGTTCACCAATAATTTGGGCAGAATTAAAATCAAAATCTTTCTTCCAAACCATTACACTTGCATTAGAAAAAGCAATATTAAGAGCTTTATCTTCCAAAGCTGAAATGGAAATTAAATTCCTCTTGATACCAGGAACAAATAAAACATCACTTAGATGAAGAGGAATACCAGATTTTAATTTCAATAATGAGTTACCTGCCCCTTTAATAGAATAAGATGCATCATCACCAATAATCACTTGAAGATGAGGATTTGATTCAACCAGATTTGAAATATGATGCTTGAACCTAGAGATGTGACGAGATGCACCACTATCTCTTAACCAAGTATTACGATCAGCTTGCACATGACTAGACAATGCTGATATAAGAACAAGACCTTCTGAATGATCATAAGAATCCTTTGAGGGAGAAGAAACTTTTGAATTAGATATATTCACATCATGAAAATTTAGCTTCACAGTGCAATGCTTAGCAAAATGACCAAGTTTTTCACACCTAAAGCATTTAATCTTGGAGAAATCTTTCTTTCTTTTAAATTCAGAAGATGAGGAAGAATTTTTATCATCAAACCTTTTGGAAAATTTCTTCCTTCCTCTTTTCCTAGAAGTTTGAGAAGTAAGCACTTTATCTTCCACTTGATAAGATTTACGAGAACTCCCTCTAGCCTCCAGACGACATTCCTCTTGAATACAATCAATTCTCAACCTTTCAAAGGTTGGGAAATCACTTTTGCTACTGATTCCTTGAATGAAAGATTACCAAGAATGAGGAAGACCATTCATAGCAACCTTAACAAGTTCTTTGTCAATGACAGATTCTCCAATAGTGCTTAACTGATCTTTAATTTCAGAAATCTTCAAAAAGAAAGAGACAATAGAGTCACTTTTGCATATCTTGATATGAAGAAGCTGCATACGAAGTGCCAAAGTTCTGCTAGTATTATTTATCTCGTACACACTATGAAGAGAATCAAACATTTCTTTGGCAGATTTTAGCTTCGAAACAGTAGGGACTAAATGATCCTTCATGGAGTCAATAATAATTCTTTTGGCCAGAATCATGTTCTTCCAAGTTGCCTTTTCTTCAGGATCAGAAGGTTCTGAAACTTCAGACTCCACAAAAGAAAGAAGATCATTTTCTTCCAAAACTAGCAAGATTCTGGATTTCCATGAGATGAAATTTGAAGCTCCTTCTAGAAGATCTTCTATCTTCAAGCCAGGCACCATGATTAAAAAGAAAAAAAAAGAAATCTAGTTCAGTCTTAGAGATTATAAACCAAGCTCTGATACCATGTTGAAACTAGATTGGAAAAGCTTAAATAAAATCATCAGAATATATCCTGGGAAAAACCCTCTTCACTGAGGGGAAACAACCCAGCCTCAAAAGTGAAATCTTTATTGATGAAAAACTTGTATTACAATATTTAGAGCTATTGCTCATTGATCACAAAACAACAGATAACTTATGTATATCTGAATAACAAAAGAAGTATACAATAATATACTACTTACAGTCCAGATATGCTCAGACTTATGTCACTTATAGTCTAGATAAAACATGTATCGCTAACTGTTCAGATTTGAACACAATACAATCCATATATATTTGATCACACTTCTGTATATAAATACTGAATAGAACAAGAAATACATGAGACTGTGACCATAAAGAGATGCCTAGCAAAAACGATTCTAGAAATTCGATAATGCCGCTCTTGCTCTGCCGTTTGTGAAAGATGAATAACCAATCACATCCAAGAGTCGCAAGAAGGATTATCTATATGATGCCGAAGGAAGTCATAATGATAATCGCCAATTACCAAAGACCTTTCATGCGGAAACAAGAATATAGAAGGTTGACACGATAACTATTGAGAGGTAGTCTTTATGAATAAATATGTAACCGATAGAAATATATCCGCTATAGGAAGATGTGCAGGTCCTAGATTAATCTTGCAAATGACATGTAATATATCCTGCAAAATACATTAAGACACAAACAAAAAAATCTCCATACAAATATTGCATCCGTATTTAATATTGAATAATCAAAAAATTACATATATAGCTAATATAGATTCAACATATAAAACCCCTTCTAGGAGGTGGTGCATTCCATTGGAGATGTCGGGGATGTGGTGTAGAGAGAAATAGTTCTTATTATCGTGTGGTAAGTCATTTATTTGGTTATACTAGAAGAGGAGTCAATAAATGCCCTAGCAAAAAAGGTGTCTCTATACCAAATCAAATTGTGTTAAAATATATTGAAGAGCATGAGGCAGCAAAAGAGAGAGAAGGATGCAAGGCAACACAACTCGACAGCAATAAAAGTAAAAGAGCAAAGGGAATGTAGCCCCCCTAAGATGTTATAGTACAAGACCACCCCTTCTTTAGTACCGCAACGAACTTTGACACTGAATTTGTCCCCATTGTACACAAAAGAAAGGGGCCACTAGAAACTGTTTTTCAAAATAAGGGCTAGGAAATTGCTGACATTAAGGTGGGAAGATGCTTGTATGCAAATGGGTTGTCTTTTAATTTTGTCCACTCTCCATTTTGGAAGGACATGTTGAGGGGTGCCAATGAAGCTCCAAAAGGGTATTGTGGCCCTGGGTATGAGAAAGTGCGCACTACCTTGTTGGATGATGAGGTTCAACAGATTGAAAATCAATTGAAGCCCATAAGGGACTCATGGGTTGAGACAGGGGTGACAATTGTTTTAGATGGCTGGAAGGATTCCAAGAACCGTCCCTTGATCAATGTCCTTGCGGTGTTCCCTAAAGAGCAATGTTTTTGAAAGCGGTCTATTGTGAGGGCAAAGTAAAAGATGGGCCATTTATTGCTGATATCCTAATTGGGGACATTGAACAAGTGGGTGCAAGAAACGTTGTCAAAGTCATAACAGACAATGCAAAGAATTGTAGAGCAGCAGGTTTGTTGGTTGAATCACGATATCAACATATCTTTTGGACATTTTGTGTAGTCCATTCACTCAATCGTATGCTACAAAAGATTGGGAGCCAAATTGAGTGGATCAAAATCGTGAATGAAGAGGCTGAGGACATACAAATGTTTGTCACAAACCACCACATGACTCAATCTCTTTTCAGGATCTACTCAAAATTGGCGCTATTGAAGGTAAATGAACTTGAACTCAATTTGAATTTAGTAATTTAATTTTTAATATTTGATAGTTTCTGAGTTTTCATATTTTTACTTGTGCAATGTGTATACTCTTCTCTAAAATATATATCTAATAGTTCTTGTTTTTTGCTCTAATTTATGTCATAGTTTGCTGAGACCCGTTTTACATCACATATAATCATCTTAAGATGACTTGTGCAAGTGAAAGATGCACTTCAAGGTATGGTAATCAGCCACAATTGGGGTGTATGGAAGCAAAAGAACATTGAAAGGGCAAACAAAATAAAGGATAGGCTATTGGATGAGTCATGGTGGGAAAGTGTGGAATATCTCCTTAAGATCATCAAGCCCATTATAAGCATGCTTAGGTACATTGACATGGATAGGCCTTGCCTTGGAGAGATCTATGATGGCATAGACTCAATGATTGAGAAGATCAAGCAAGTTATAAATGAGAAGGAGCAAGATTTGCAAGAGACCTTTTTCAAACAAGTGCAAAAAATGATTGATGAAAGATGGAACAAAATGACCACTCCGTTATTGCTTGCCTATGCCTTGACCCCCAAATACTATAGCTCACAATATTGTGATCTACTAGGAAGGTTGCTACCATATAGAGATATGGAAGTGTTTGACGGGTACCAGGTAGCATTTAGAAGAATATTTCCTGATGATGATATGAGAGATGTAATCACGGATGAGTTTATAGAGGTTGTCAATGCTAGAGGTCTAAGTAATGATGCTCTTCGTCATCGGTACAAGAAGGATGCTCATGGTTGGTGGTCCCTCCATGGCCAAAAATTCCAAACATTGCAGCCCCTTGCAATCAAAGTTATATCACAAATAAGTTTTATTTTAAAAAAATTAGCTCACTTTATCTTCAAAAGAATCATGACTAGAGAGTGATTTTAATTTTTTTATAAGATTGAATTAATACTTTTTAAATTGCTTACCCCATGTTGTCTTTATAGGTTGCTAGTTCTTCTGCATCAAAAAGAAATTGGAGCACCTATTCTTTCATCCACTTGGTGAAGCGCTATAGGTTGCAATAAAAAAGCAGAGAACCTAGTATTTGTGCATAACAACTTGCGCCTTTTTTTGCACGAGAGTTGAGAATACAAAGAAGGGGAGACAAAGAAGTGGGACGTAGGTGCAGAGATTGTAGACTTGGATGCTTCTGCTACTCAGCTTACAATTGATGATTTTGATGACTTTGATGTCAATACCATTGTTGATTCTGTTGCTGATCCCATTGGCCTTAGTGCAGGTAATATCAGAGGTGGAGAAGAAGAAGATGAAGAAGAAGAAGATGAATATGAAGAAGAGGATGAAAATTGAAGAACTTAGAACTAAGAATATTTATAGATTTTCATTCCATTAGTTAAATAATGAATGTGAAACAATGATACTTGAACTTAATATTTTAAATATTTTGAATCTCTCATGTTGAAGTTGATTGAACTATGTTACTATATGATGGTATAATCACTATGATATGTTATTGTTTATGGTGTTTTAAAGTTTTTGTTGTTTGAATGTGTTTATGCTACTATGCTACATTCTAATTTTAACTCAGGCTTCATAAAGATGTGTGTGTATATATATATATATATATATATATATATAATTTTTACATGTTTTTGTAGTAACGAACCCAAATGAACCCAAACTCCTTTCCAAAATTTTGTCGAACTTGCGAATTGGTTCTCGAATTTCAAACTTGGAATCGAACCCAAACCAACATAAATCTCAAATAACTCTCACATGTCTTCGACTTTCTACGCACACAACCACGTCATCAGGACACACTGTAGAACATGTCCTCAACTGCGCTTGACCTCATCATCAATATTCGATCTATATGACTTCATTCTCTGTTTGCTACTTTCTCAATCTGCTCAGTATGTTGACATCAATGACAAACATAGTCATGAATGCAACACACAATCATGCTTACTATTTCTCCACTACTCCAACAATGCTGGAATACTCCCCCATAGGAATATCATCAGCATTCTAGCTAATAGAAATCACGTCTTTGGTTTTTTTGTTGAAGTACGTAGCTGCAATAGAGACTTCATACCAATGATACCAATGATCGCTTGTAGTCAAGTTCTCAGAGTTTTTCTGTGTGCCTTGAGCTCATGATTCTATGTTTCTATTCTAGCTAGCATCATCTATTCATGATATCATGTTCTCTTCCTAACACTGCTGACCTATTCTCTTCTCACCATCTCCTTTGGTTTGTGTAAGTGATATTTATCCTTGTTAGTCCAATTTTTCTCATCAGCTGATTACATATGATGACATGGCACTATTGTTATTATTTGGCATTTGGTAACATGAGACCATTGTGTTACATCTTGGCATTGTGCACATATCGTGTTGCTGTCTATGATGTGTGTAATGACATTGAAGGTGTTGGTAGTTTACTTTATGAAGTCGATGGTTATCATGTTCTCATTTATGACCCTCCATATGATGATGGTTCCATTTTGTATTTCTTGCCACCGTGTATCTTCCATAATGGCTGACATTTTCTCTTAAGCAAAACTTCTTTGTGAGAGTTATGATTTGTGAGTAGTAACAAAGACAAAGTTATTGGCTCGATATTTTTGCTGTGGCGGTTTATTTTCATATCTATTGTATTGGGCTGCGTTATATTGGGATCATGCTGCTGAAAGATATATGAGTGTCATATTTCTCTGTTATGGTAATTTTGCATGGAGTGGAGTTATCTTCGTACTGTGTAGAAGTTTTCAGTATCTCTTTCAATAATGTTTTGATCTGAGTATGATGATTGATCAGTGAACCATTTCTGTATATCTCATTGAGAGCTCTGATAAAATAACGAGATGCTTATTGATTGAAAGTGTTGTAAACTTCAATTATAAGCAAGATCAATTGTATTGATCTTGATGTCTAAATAAAGGAATCAACATTTTTGTGGATTGTGTTTTTTCTTTCAAGAGGAAGGTTTTTCCAAGGGTAAACTCTTATGTATTATTTGTTATTTTGTGTTTCTGATTTCATTTGTTGCTTATTTATGTTCTGTGTTTTGATTTCATTTGTTGCTTATTTATATTCCGTGTTTTGATTTCATTTGTTGCTTATTTATATTTTGTGTTTTTGATTTCATTGGTTACGTTGCATTGAGTGGATAAAGGAGATGTATTCTAATTCTGTTCAACCACAAAATAACTTGCAACTTGGATAGTTTTCACAAAATTAAAAACAAAAATGCAATGTAAATTAAAGAATGTTAAGTACTAAATTGTAGAAAATACAAATAAAAACAACTTATTGGTGAGATGATCTTGATTGCAAGAAGTTGGACATACCCAAATATTTGACCATGGACGTGCTACTGTATGACAACTTTTGATGCAGGAGCATCTTGGGTACTTTAACAATCTTGCACTAATCAAAAAGATTTCCTATGTATTGCTCCTGTCTGTTGTTTGTGGAATGGCCCTTGCTGTTCGTATTGTTTCTTTCCGCGTAGTTAGTATCTTAATGTGGACCTATTGAGGATTTTTATTCTATGTTCGCAGAATTTAACTCCATCATATGCGGGAGTTATGTTCTTTTCTGGCAGCTGGAGTGACATGCGATGTTTGGCTTCTGTGATGTTTTTGTGATATCAAGGCTTCCCGTGGCCTTAGGAATCTCTTCTTGGATCAGGTGCAGACCTATCTTTATCCTCAGCCTTAGTAATCTCTTCTTGGATTAGGTGTGGACCTATTTTTATTCCTGCAGATGTTTGTTTTCATAGTTGGTCTCTGATTTCTCCTTTGTGTCAAGACCTTTATTTTGTAGTAAATTGCTTAACAGGCCGACTTGTGGTCCTGCTGGCTATATATTTCGAGATCTAGGATTAGAGTAAGAGTGTAGGGGATAGTGGAAGAACATATCATAAGTTTGGCTCTTTAAGTCTTAGCTTCTATGCTCGCAGATTATATTTCAGTTGTTTATGGCTGCAATTAGGTAAGCCTTATGCCTGACATGTTGTAAGGAGATTGTCTCACCATATGTCCATTGAATTCAATATAGTTTCTTGTGGTTTCTGCAATGTTGTGTTGGATTTCATGTGTAACTCCAACAAGCGTAGCTTGAAAGTCATTGGGGCCCTCCCGTTTTGCGTCAACTTCCATGTGGTATTGGTCATTAATAGCTATTAGAGGGTGATGACTTCTTGAGGCAAACATGCCAAATTCTAGCCTAGCTTCTTTCGCCACTACATATTTGGAAGAATCTAGTAAATGCCCGCTTGTATCTATAAGCAGCTTCATCTCTATATAGTAGTAATGTTCTTGGATTTAGAAAGTACTTTCTTGCTATAGTGCTTTCACCTTGTTGTGTAAGGTTTTACTTTTCCAACAGTAAAGAATGATTGAATTCACCTTATTGCGCAAGGTTTTATATTCCGTGGGGTTTTTCTTGTGTTTTGCCAATTTCACTCTCTACCATTGTGTTTGTGCTATTGTAGGCATCCCCTTAATAAGATGCATATGTATCACCAAATCGGATTGCAGCCATGATAGACTAGATAATTGCTACACGAGCCCACAATTTTCATCCAAGACCAATGACGTGACCTTTTGGGCCCTCTCTCAATATGATGTCTTCCACACACCCAATTGGTTGAAAAAAACTATTTGACTTAATGCCTCTCACATCTTCAAAAGTCGTCTCATAACAATAATACGAGATACAAATCAGGTGTTAGCCACCTAAGAAGTTAATAACAATATCAATATGTAAGTAACACATTTAATTAATAACAAGTATGAAGCAAATTTATAAACAAGTTGATAAATGAGCATGGCATAAATAAACTCATTAAATTTAGTACCTTCAACAACTCCAATCTTGAGAAACATCTAGATATTGATTGCATTTGGTGGCTTGCCATAAACATTTGGATCTCCTTGCCGTCTTTGTATTTTTGTTTTACTCATTATATTTGAGTGCCAATTTGTTGCATCACCAAGTTGAGGGATTGTGTGGTTTTTGTTGCCCAAAAAATGTGCTTATATCTTGGTATCAATTAAAGCATCTGCATGCACCCCTACATAATTTTGCATTGCATGTAATTTCCTAGACGACATTGTTATTGTTCACCATCTCTATGAACTCAATGAGAATTGTGGAAATGAATTGCACATCTTTCACTTCCCCTTGACAATTAATTGCCCTAAAAGACATTGCCCCTTTGGGGGTCACCACAATAAAATTAGTCAATGGACACTTACTGGTATCTTTCCATCCATTGGAAACATTAAAAACATTGAATCAATCCATGAATCTATAATTGGTTGAAGAGAGTTGTCTATTGCATTCTTCTCTCCTTGCAATAAGGTGGTATGCACCCTTTCAAACCCAGGTACGCACCCTTTAAACCCAGGACTTGTGAAACCAGCTGGTGCACTATTGATTTCTAACACCATTTCTCACCAATCTGGTGATCTCACCAATTTGATATGAAGACCATTGACATAGAGACAACGTGCAATTTTTTGTGCAACAATGTCTCATGCCTCCATTTTAAATGCTTTGTCCAATGTACCTCTTTTGTAGGTGATAATTTATGTAAGTGTACCTCTTTTGCAGGTGATAATTTATATATACTTAATCTTCATCTTCCGCTATGGGTAAGAATTGATGTTTGGAGACTATAATTGAATCAGTGGGTAAATAATTAAATCAGTGGGAATTTAATGATTTTTGTTCTTTGAGGCTCCATCAGTATTAACACTTTGTTATGATCTTGGAACCAATTTGTTAGCCTCTTATTGTTCTTTTACAAATCATGCTATTTGCGCAGGAGACAACACCTTATCTGGGCTTAGGTACATTCCCACCCATGAAATGAAGTTTAACTTGAGAATATGAGCTATTTCTTGGTTTAGTATTAAAATAATTACACCGCCAAATATATGCTCTGAGTACTTATGTAATTAATTCTGAGAACATCTTGCAATACTGCAGCAGTAACCTGCCCCATATTAGTAATGAGTGGAGTTAGTAGCACTAGTTACCCACCCCAACCAATTCTTTGGAACCTTGTGCTAAACACACACTGTTGCCCCCATAGAATAGTAGGGCAGATATTGTTGTATTATGTAGATAACATAAAATAAGGACTGACTGGCAAGCAGATCAACCCGACCAATTACACCTCCTGGTTTTTGTGAAATTCTTGTGGTATGTCTCCTTAAAGGAGATCCTGTATCAATTTTGAAATTATTGGTTCATTCACCCACCAATTGAATCTTACTACTGACTGTTCTTGCAATCTGATTACTTGCTATTATGAGAAATTGAATAAATCTAAATTTGAAAAAAAAATACAAGGACTAGTGCAAAATAAAGATACAAAAATAATATAATAGAGAGCTAAACTTGTTTGTTTATTTCTTAAAAAATCTTGGAAAAAATGCTGAAAATTTTCATCCCAAACTTCAATTTTTTTCTATCAAAATCTAAAAAAAATCATAAGACTCGAGAATAGGGTCAAATGCTTACTTTAGACGCTCAGATCTCCTTTGAGGAAACTATCTGACACCCTCAAACGATCCCTTTCGAAAATGATCACTTGCCCTTCGAAATGCCAAAATGGAGACCAAGTGAGGAGAGCAAAACAACAAACTAAATCATATGTTTTAGCAATTTCTTAAAACATTCTTGGAAAAAATGCTGAAAATTTTCATCCCAAACTTCAATTTTTTAATATCAAAATCTAAAAAAAATCATTATGAGACTCAAAATTAGGGTCAAACGCTTTAGATGCTTAGATCTCCTTTGAGGAAACTATTTGACACCCACAAACAATCCCTTTCGAAAATGATCACCTGCCCTTCGAAATGCCAAAATGGAGACAAAATGAGAAGAGAGCAAAATAACAAACTAAATGATATGTTTTAGCAATGAATAGTCTCATAAACGGCTGGCTTAGGGTTTTGTGGAAAAAAAATAAAAAAATTCAATGCACATTTTATAGTCAAATTTCTCTTTTTTCATTTAAAATTGGTCATCGCATTTGGATGATCTCTAGACGTGCTTAAAGCATGTTTAGATGTGCACAAGAAGCACATCCATCCTTTGTGGGTGCATTTGGATGCATTTGTGCTTCCTGTGAGAATCTAGGCACATCTTACTTCTAATTCCTTGTTGAGACACATCAACAACGCATGTGGATGTACTCATAGGGGGTGGACGTACTTTCAATGACCATCTGGGTGCAAAACAAAATTCATAAGTCAACCACTATTTTGTGCATCACTAGCAGAGTTTACAAATCAGGAAGTCAAAAACAATTTCTTTATATACTAGAATCGGGTAAAAACATGCTCTTCCATATACAACACATTAACAACGCATGTGGATGTACTCATAGGGGGTGGATGTTCTTTCAATGTCCATTTGGGTACATCCCACCTCTAAATTTGTGCTTTGATGCATCTGCATTTGGAGGTAGGGGGTCAAAGTGCAAATCTAGTAATTGAGTTTTTCTCTCATAGCTTACAAGTTATTGATATTTACTTGTTCTCATATGTAGATCATAGTGTTAATGTATTGCCTGGAATTAATAATAGACAACAATAAAGTAAGTAGAATAGAAGTGAGAACAAAAGACACATGAATTCATCTTGGGAAAACTTTCAATGAAGGGAAAGAAAACCCAACCATACCCAAAAAAATCTCTTTTATTGATGGTAAAATCTTCAAGTACATCACTTTTTGCTTGATGCAAAATATTATCTACATGCAAAACAATCTCATGTATATATTGAATTGAGAGACTCTTCATATCACAACTAAAGGTCTCTTCAATTTTCGAAAACAAGTCTCTTCATATTTCCGAATACAAAGGTATTTTCTCAATTTCAATATATAGCAAAGTCAGAGATAAAGATCTCTATCACAGCTACAATCTTCAACACTCCCTCTTAGCAAGAGAGATCTTTAGTATGACATACATATTTGCAACCAAAAGATGTCAGTGATCAAATTTTCATCACATAGATTCTCGTCAAAACCATAGTAACACGGGGATGCTTCCCCCCCTTTTTTTGCCCCATGTCTCGAAGGCAGGGACACAACGGGGACTCTGTTCCCCTGTCCCCAGCGGCGCCACTAGATCCCGCCACCTCCGTTAAGGATGGGGGGATGTTTTGGTGTTGACTATTTGCTGATTCGACTATTTATGTTCAATGTTTGATGTTCCAATTTAATTTAATGTTCAAGTATTTACTCTTTTACATCTTTATATCTTATATTGCAATACATCCTTTCATAACTAGCATTTTAAGTACCATATGTATAGTATATACAATCCCCCTGATCCCTTGACATGGCCTTGAAAACTTGTATCCCTGTTCTGCCACCCCCCTATCCCCCCGGGCGATGTAACATGGTTAAAACATGTTATCTCACAATTCATCATAGTAGCATAAAACTTAAGTCATGGAGTCATACACATGACTTCCACCATACCTCATCATAGAGGGTGGAATGAGGGCTTTCACCTTAGAATTCTTCCTGAGAAGAATGTATTTTCACAATGCCTCATTGAAGAGGGTGGAATGAGGGCTTTCACCTTAGACTTCTCCTTGATAAGAATGTGTTTCCACCATGCCTCATCGTAGAGGGTGGAACGAGGGCTTTTACCTTAGACTTCGCCTTGATAAGAATGTGTTTCCACCATGCCTCATCGTAGAGGGTGGAATGAGGGCTTTCACCTTAGACTTTCTCGGAGAAGAATGCATTTCCACCATGCTTCATTGCAAAGGGTGGAACAAGGGATTTCACCTTGAACTTACAAGAGAGAGATCTTTAGTACGGCAGGCACGCATATTTGCAACCAAAAGATGTTAGTGATAAAATTTTCATCACATAGATTCTCGTTAAAACCATTGTAACATGGGGACGTGTCCCCCCCATTTTGCCCCATGTCCTGGAGATGGGGATGCACCGGGGACGTGGGGACTCTGTTCTTGCATCTCCAGTGGCACCATCAGATTCTTCCACCTCTACCAAGGATGGGGGATGTCTTGATGTTGACTATTTGCTGATTTGACTATTTATGTTCAATGTTTGATGTTCCAATTCAATGCAATGTTCAAGTATTTACTGTTTTACATCTTTATATCTTATATTGCAATACATCTTTCCATAACTAGCATTTTAAGTACCATATGTATAGTATATACAATACCTTTGTTCCCCCTATCACCCCCCTTGCCCCAGTGGTTCTTTTAGTAACGAGTCTTCGCCAATTGGCAATTGCATCTCTTCAGGGAATCGCAATTTGGCAAATAAGATGTACATATGAGGTCGACCACGTCGCCAAGATATTAAATAATTTGGGTCCAAAGGCCGGGCTAATTGCCCATTAGTTTACACATAATTGGTCCCAACTCCGGGTCCAATCGCTAATATAATCTACATTTAGGACACAATTATTTTAAAATTTTTCGCTAGCCTTTACGTAATGTTTTCTTATTGGACAATGTTATTTCGCCCTTGGAATAAAAAAATATTTTCTTTGGGGCTGAGCACTGCCTACCATTTTATTGACGCGTCTCCAACTACCCCCATTTAGCCAACTATTTTATATTTTGGGATTTGGGACACGTGTCTCGATTTCGGGAAGAATTAGAATTAATGTTATAATGTTTAAGATCAGGCTCGAAATAGAGTTGAGGCTGTTCATATATCTTACATCGATGGTCCAGAGTAATTCCTTTCACCATAACAATGATAACATGCAAAGTGATGATGGCCAAGTTGGCAGCAAAAAATGACACATTATTAATTGAATCTTAATGGATTGGAAGAGTACAAGTACATTGTACACTTGGCATATATGCCCATGACCTACTCGTGACTATAAATTTACCAAAAAATAAAATAATCTCTCTATAGAAATGTAACGAGAATCGGAATGGGATCGAAATTGGCAAGAACCAGTCGAATCGTGAATCGGCCATGAATTGGAATCGAATCGGCCACAAATCGACGAATTAAAAAAAACCCTTGAAATTTAGAGATTTTAACAATTTCAAACTTATTTCATGCACCCTTTATTGAATATAACTTAAACACACTATAAAATCATCAAATAGAAGTTAACATACATAAACATGGAACATAAATGATAAATCTATCACATACGTAACAATGTTACACGTAAAATGTAAATTGTAGGTTGTAACTGAAGTAAATAGAAATCATAGGATCATAATGATTCAAATCATAGAATGCATGTAAGATGAAGATCCATAAGACATCAAATCATAAATGTATGTAAGAATCTAAGATGAAGATCCATGAAACGTATGTCTATCAATATTAGTAGACAAAATGAAAAAACAAGGCTCTAACTCAAGCCTCATCATCATCCTCAAGTGCGGTCGCAGCCTCAACCTCTGAGTATCCAGTCTGCCTTCTAGAAAGGTGTCTAAGGTAGTTCCTAGAGGACTGTTGAGCCATAGCCCCCACATGTAAGATGGGCTCACAAACAACATCACTAGAGCATGTGTTTGTGCGTGTGTGTGTGTATCTGCCAGTGATTGAACGTGCTCTTGTTGCCTCCTCTGACATGGCCACAACCTCAGCCTCTCTATTCACCTGGTCAACCCACTCATGGTCTTCCTCAGTGAAGACTAGATACTCAGCCTCAGTGAGCCACTCCGATTCTGGATTAATCTCCTCCAAAATGATCAGAGAGGAGTTAGTGCCCAAAATCTGTCTGATGCTAGGACGAAGGTTGTAATGAACAAAGACAAGATCATTCAACCTTTGCATAGTCAACCTATTTCTCCTTTTCGAGTGGATGTGCTCGAGTATGGAACACGTGCGTTCACATCCAGAAGCATTGCTTGGTTGACTCAAAATACAGATGACAATTTGTTGAAGTTTTAGGGTTGTGGGCCCAAACATTTGCCACCATCTATCTGAAATAAAGGAAAACCAAAACAATTAGTCTCATTTACAACTTTTAAATTCCATAATCAAAAATTAAAATGCACAACTTATAAACTTAAGATTCATGAATATATTATTTTTACTTGACTGTATTGTTGTCTGAGCATCTATGGCCCTCTTGCCAGAGAAAATGGGCCCTTCTTTATTATTGAATTTGTCTAGCTCAATGGTTATTGTTTTACTATCCTCATCACTACTCAACCTCTGGATCATTGTATATAGGCTGGTGAGAACCTCCTCATTTGCCTTGAAATCAGGACGGAAACGAAATGCTGGATTCAAATAGTAAGCTGCTACATGGAATGGGTCAGTAGAGTTGATTCTGCAATCTCCTACAATGATCTCCCAAATAGGGGCATACTTCTTCTACATTCCTGCATACCGGGCTTTAATGGTCTCCTTGGCTCTATCCATGCCCTCATATATGTAGCCCATAGAGGGCTTCTCCCCATCAACAGTTCGTAGGAGAGATACAAGGGGCTCAATGACCTGTATAATGTAAAAAAAATTTGAGTCAAAACTTAAATATAAAATAATAAAGCTAAAAGTAAAACTAAACCATTAAACAATTAAATAATAAATATTAAATACTAAATAGTAAAATACTAAATGTTAAATTATAAGAATTTTACTTTAAGGATTTCTTTAGCAGGTTTCCAAAAACTATCATCATCAAAGATGCAATTCACCACATCTACCCATGCAATGGTCGTAGCATAGGAAGATATAATCCACGTTATCTTGAACCTTCAATCATTGTGCAACACATTGAGCTATAAACAATTAAATAATAAATATTAAATACTAAATAGTAAAATACTAAATGTTAAATTATAAGAATTTTACTTTAAGGATTTCTTTAGCAGGTTTTCAAAAACTATCATCATCAAAGATGCAATTCACCACATCGCAATGGTCGTAGCATAGGAAGATATAATCCACTCCCGCCCAACAAATATGCTCCTCAAATCGTCCCTTGATGTCAACGAGGATTGCAGTGATGAAATTCGATGCAAACCTTGTGATGCCCAAAAGAGCTAATTGCTTGCCTCCTCTGTAGTCCCTCATTGTGCTAAGGATGAACGAATGATTGTAGATAAACTTGCATATACTTTTTGCCCTTTCAACACATGATTTGACCCACTCAAGCTTGTCAATTTCCTCCAATATGAGATCAAGGTAATATGCCGCACAAGGAGACCAAAATATGGTGGGGTGCTTCTCCATCAAAAGTTTACCTACAACAATTGAATTTAATTAGAAATTCAAATATGTAAGGAAACTTAGAATTAAAAAAAGTTCAAGATTCAAATAATTTTTTTTTGCAAAACTTGAAAACTTAAAAGTTTACCTGCAACAACATAACTTGTTGCATTATCTGTTATGTTGCTGCATTATCTGTCACCACCTGCACCACATGTTGTTCCCCCACCTCTATTATGACTTCTTCAATAACCTCACAGAAGTATGTGGCATTTTTGATATGAGCAGAAACATCAATAGATTTGAGGAACATGATATATCCTACAAAACAATGAATTATCAATCAACAAATGAAAATTTGAAATATTCAATTACGATTAGCAATTCACAATGTATGTAGGAAAGTAGAATGATCAATCACCTCCAAAGGAAATAAGAAAATTGAGGAGTGTTCTATTCCTCCTATCTGTTCAACCATCAGTCATGATGGTGCAACCCTTTTCGATCCACTCCTTTTGGTGGTCCTCAAGCGCAACTTTCATATCCTCTATCATTTCATCTTAGAGGTATCCACTCAACTCAGCCTCAGTTGGGCTTTAAACCCCAGACCACAAATAGCGACTGCATCTATTGTGTTTTGCCAATAAAGAGCCCTATTACAAATAGATTATGATTAGAAATTTAGATGACAAGTCATTATGTAAGTTTGTAAAGTGAATCTATGATTAACAATGAATCAAAAAACAAGTAGATATAATTAAATTTTTACTTTAACCTTAAAGAAAACAAATAAAAAAGAATCAAATTACCTGGCTGCAACAAATGGAATGTTGCAAAAGTACCAAAATTTGCAAATGTCTTTTCTAGCAGCATCATGAATCTCCTTGTTCAAACCCATACCCTCAAGCATGGGTTGTGAGCTAGGAGTAGTGCGGGGCACAAGTAACTATCCAATCTGTTCTTCCGCACTCTAGGCTGCAATAGGTTGGACTCAATCATAGTGTAAGACCGACTAGCACTAGCACAAGCACAAGTACGAGCACGAGCATTAGAACTAGGACAAAAAGGAGGCCTAGAAGAACCCTCTCCAACACAACCTATGGATGTGAATGCTGATGCAGCCATAGGAGCATGGGAGCCAATAGCTCTTAACCCTTCAAGCTGCTTTTTCTTATTCAATTTATTTTTCTCATATTTTTCTAATGTCACTAAACAAGTGTGTTTTGCCTTAGCAGTTTGTTGAGTGCAAATTGTAATATCATGTCCAGGTATAGCAGTAATGTGGTATTTGAATCTACAAATACCACCTTAATTTATTTCTTTACAATACATACATTTCATTTGAAATTTGGTTCTTCCAGGAAAGTCTTCGGTACATTTCCAACATTCAACTTTTTTACCCATTGTGGAAAATGAAAGTTAAGGCTGCTGCAATAAGAAATTTCAAGTAAAACTTCAAAGTTTGAAACTAATAAATAAAAGTTACAAAACAACAAACCCTACTTTGCAATTTAGTAAAACTAAAAAACATTCAAGATTTGCAAATGAAAACTAAAAAAATTTAACAAAAAATGCATAATACCTTAATATGCAAAAAAAATAAAAATCAACACTTACCTCTTGCAAATGAGTTGAGGAGTTTTTCTATTGACTCCTTAATGCTCCCAATGCAATCTTATGGCCTCCCAAATGGAACTTTTGATCTCTTTGGTGCTCTTCCTTCTTGTTGGTTGAAAACTTGTGGTTTTTCTTTTCTCTTCTCTCTCTCTCTCTGCCTCTATTCTAATAATGCTAAACAATTAGAAGGCCCTTTAGGTTAAAACAACGAGGAAAAACAAAAAAAAGAGATTAAAAAAACATGTTTTTATTAAAAAATGAGTTCACTTTTTGGCTTGCTACACAGCAGATTCAGGAATTTTTTGCATGGATCACATGAATTGGTGATTCATGACAAAAAATCGTTGATTCAATTCAATTGGCTCCAAAAAAATCACCATGCTTGAATTGAATCACCAAATCGACGATTCTGGAGATTTTAGGGTGATTCTCGGAACTCTGCTCTATAGTAATCGATAGATTAACCAACTATATTAATATTTTGCACCATATGAAACAATTAATTCACCTATGTTTATTTACGTGCCGATTTTTTTTAAAAAATTCACCACAATTATTATTAAATTTTGATACACAAAGGAAAATTTCGCCAATAGAAAATAATTTTCTTCCCTGCCTTGAACAAAAAAGTCGCCCTTGATTAGAAACTTTTTTTGCACATTAAATGTTAAATTTGCCAGCCTTTTACATATTTTTCTCAGGAGAGGTTTCTTAAAGTTATCCTTGGCCGTCTCAGAAACTTGTCCCCCTTTCCATCAGGGTGGTGTAACTATGGTTAAAACATGTTATCCTATAATTCATCGCAGTAGCATAAAGCTCAAGTCATGGAGTCATACACATGACTTCCACCATGCCTCATCATAGAGGGTGGAATGAGGGCTTTCACCTCAAACTACTCCCTGAGAAGAATGTATTACCACAATACCTCGTTGCAGAGGGTGGAACGAGGGCTGTCACCTTAGACTTTTCCTTGATAAGAATGCGTTTCCACCATGCCTCATTCTAGAGGGTGAAATGAGGGCTTTCATCTTAGAATTTTCCTTGAGAAGAATGCATTTCCACCATGCCTCATCATAGAGCGTGGAACAAGAGATTTCACTTTGAACTTCTCTCACAAAGAACTCATTAACAAGGGATTGCACCTCAAACTTCTTTATCACAAAGAAATTAACTCATTAACAAGGGATTTCACCTCGAACTTTTGGTTGTTTTGTTGCAGTTTTTTTTAGAGGTTCTTTTCATTTAGATTATTTTTTAGTTTTCCCTTTTTCTTATTTCTTCTCCTCATTTTCCATGCTTATCTTTTCCCTCTTTTTCTTATTATTCCCTTTGGGTCAGGCCTGATCTGCATATTTCACTATTCTTGCATTCTCTCATCTTGATGATGGATCACAGAGTGTGATCTGAAATGTTGATGCTTAAAAACACACTTCTAAATCTAGAAACAAAAAAATTACATTTCTAATGGATTGTGGAAATTTTATAAGATTAAAAGAACTCATTAACAACATGTATAAGATTGGCTGAGATTCTCTCTCAAGAGGGACTCCCTTTCAGCAGGGACAACTTTGACCACCAGAATAAGATAGCTGATTCCAATTTGGCCAAATAAGTTTGCAAAGTATTTAGACATCTCCCTCTATCATGTAATCTCCCTCTCAAGTTGAAAATTTTCCCTCAAAATATCATTTCTTCCTCTTTAATGAAGATGTGTATCTCGAATTTAATCCCATGACTGCAAGCAGCGACCCTATGATCATTTCTACACTTTGCATATAATTTCTCATCATCCCACTGCTTCTTGTCTTCGTTGTAGTTTGGATGCACAAGAGCTCATCTTTCACGAGCTAGTGTTCCGAAAACCCTTTTGATATCGACAGAAGTGGCACCTTTCACCAGTCTCAATACCGGGTAATGTTCCTGCTGGTCACCAATTCCATTTGAACCTCTCCCTATTCTCTTCCTGTTATATGCATTGTTTCTACAATGTTCCCCACCATAATGGCGTGCTTTGCAAATAGGGCTCTTGCATATATTCCATTGGTCTAAGAGAAAAAGAATTCCTGTGATTCAATTTTTTATGCCCATATCCACTCATAATCCTAAGCGTTAAAATCAGCGAGTTTCAACATCTACTATTTTTTAAGGATAAACAATAATAAAGTAAATAGAATAAAAATGAGCACAAAAGACATAGGAATTTATCCTGGGAAAACCCTAGAAAAATATCTTTTCAATTGATAATGAAATGTTCAAATACAAAGCTTTTCGCTTGATGCAAAATTTTATCTAGACACAAAGCAATCTCATGTATATATAAAATGAGAGACTCTTCATATCACAACTGAAAGTCTCTTCAATTTCCCAAAACAAGTCTCTTCCTATTTCCTATTTCCAAATGCATGACATATTATCATTAATATCTTCTTCACCTGTAAATATAATACAGAGGTATTATCTCAATTTCAATATATAGCAAAATCAGAGATAAAATCTCTATTGCAGCTACAATCTTCAACACATAGAAGCAGATATCTTCAAAATGTCACGAATATATTCTGATATATCTTTTCTTGGTAGGTTTCTGGACATTTTCTTTAAGTATCAAGACTAAAAAATATTTTTCACCAATATAAATAATTGTTGATGTGTCACTCGTAATATCATTGTAAATTAGTCTATCTTCTATCTAAGTGTCAAACTGGCAAAGTTTGGTCATTCTACCTAGAACTTTTAAACGGGTTATATACCTTCAGTGGTGTACACTGTAAGTAGCTGATATTACTTCTAACTGATATTATTGAATAACCATTAGATCTGTTGCCAAGGGACAATGGGAATCATTGTTTCTGAAAAAAATGAATATGGTTATCTACAGTTCCAAAGACACCTTGTAGAATTGGTTTTGAAAACCTTGCAAATAGGGAATGTGGCTCTTTTTTTGGGCTTAGTGCATATGCTTTCATTATTCATGATTTGTGAATATTGTCATTACTGGACAAGACTGTCAAATAACAATGTTGTCCTTTGACTTGTCATTATTGATTATTGTTGCATCATAAATGTATTATGTTAGTACTTATCAATGGATTATTGTTCTCTGTTTTATTCGTAAAATAGTATATATGATTGGGGTAATTGTTTGAGAATTTTCATTGTCAAATTACTTACAAATAACATTGTGTCTGTAGAGAATAATGCTGCATATTCTCTCTTGACGTAACTCCATTTGTGGTTAGTAATTTTCTTATGATTAGTGATCAGTACCATTTGGCCATTATTGTGAACTATACATGCATGAGCAATATGGTGTTCAATTGAATCTGTCTTAGTACTGCAATCAATTGATAAGGGCATCAATACTGCTGTAAATATTATAGGAAATTTTGTTGACCAAAGTGATTAATAATTTAATATGTAACAGTGTCAGAACAGGAAATTGCTGACCTGAAATGCCAGGCATGGATGTTGTCACTGGTGTTAACTTGAGAGCTGTTCGAAGAAATTAGGAAGACTTTTGTTGTGAATTATTGTTACAATTTTGTGCAAAGTTTATTCTTTTTGACTTGATAGTTAATGAGAATGTTAGGTTTAATGAGTCTTATTTTCCTTCATTGCATTCTATTGCATTAAAGGTTCATTATCATTCTGACAAAGTTTTAAATTAACATTGTTAAAGATATTTATATTATTTTGTTTTATGGCCAGCAATCTCAAAATTAATGAGAAAAATTAATTAGGATGGCTCTAAATGTAAAAATTTAAAAACACCAGCCTTTTCTCTCTTTTCATTTGGATTTATTGTGATATTGTCGATTGCTGGCCTTCAATGGTAGACTTAATCAACAGGGTACAATAGATAGTGTTTGACATTGTGGCAGATGCCAACAGTTTAAGTCCACTTATCTCCTCCCCATGATGATTCTTGGGAGCAGATCAGTCATAATCGACAGTTTTATCTATGATTTATCTTTCCTGGACGTTGATAAGATTCTTTCAGGTCTTTAATATTAGTGGCTCCTTAAGACGGCCCTAGGCGGCAAGGTTCATAAAACTAAGGCGTACAGTGGACACCTAGGCACCCAAAGACGAACATGGGTGTGATAATCAATGAAATGCTTCCAGGGAGTTGAAATTGAGTTAGATCCAGAGATTCCTGAATAGCCTAACCATTTTAACTATCGGCTGAATCCATAGGCAGACAAGGGACAACCTGGCAAACTGAAATATCTTAGTAGCTAGAGGAAGAGAAAGCAAAAGCAATTCCTGTAGTAGTGGTGAGTGAAGGTGGATCAGCCTAAACTGTTAAATGGGGTTGTGGGAAAGCAATCTAAGCGTCATCCTGCTAGGTGAAGTCTATTTGAAATAGTGGAATACAACACCCATGATGGTAAAGTAGATCTGCTCAAAAACTTGCAAAATATTTGCTCACAACATCTGCAATATAATCTATAAGCCTTCAACGATTTCTGCTCATAAATCTGCCTTGATCTTGCTTTTAAATCTGCTATAAACTTGATTTAGATCTGCTCCAAAACTCAGATTTTCTTTCCATTTCAAGGATCCTATTGTCCAGTGTTAAATCTGTAACTCTGAGCAAATATACTAATCTGACTGTGCAGATCGCACGGACCTTAGCATTCTCTTGATGCCTTATGAAAGCCTAGATTTATATTGCTCCTTTAATAGGCATGCTCGGTGTCTCCCTTGGGTTTTATTTGTTTGAGTGTTAAACCTTAACTAATCCTAGTTAATTGTTTACATGTCATTACATCCTTTAGGCGCCGATTATGAGGAGGAGTTTATGGGCTGACCTAGATAGGGTCACGTCCCTTCAAGGGACATGCTCTTTGGGTAATGTATTTATAAAGGGTGTGGTTGTACTTAAAGGACACACAAAGAACATAAAGTCTGCTCCTTTAAGCAAGTCTGCCCTATTCGAACACTTCCAGAAATAAAAGATTTCAGAATAATAATTTCATTATTGACATCTCTTATAAAAGTCTGAATAAAGATAATCTTCAGCAAGCATTGGAGAAGGTATTATTTCAGTTTGATCACAAATAATTTGTAGAAACTTTACATCCAACTATTTGAGCAAAATCCCTTAAACATATATTTGTGTATACATATGTATGTACATATACATGTCCGTGTATGTCTTTCTATATGTATCAATTGATAAAAAAATTATGCATATAATAATCTATAGTAATTACGTAATATGTTAAAAGTGGTTCCTGCAGGGAGTGGATAAAATGGATCCAAAGTTGCATATCTTTCCTGAGATTCTTCGTTCTCACCAATGGTAACCCCCAAAGATTCTTAACTTCATCCAGAGGTTAAGTTGCTGGTTTGGATGGGGTTTGAGATTTGTTCAATTTTTTTTGGGGTGGGTTTGAATTTGTTTTTGGTTCATTTGTACAAAAACATGTTTTTTAAAAAACTGTATATATATTTGTGTGTGTATCAAATATATGCAGCATCAAATAAGTTCATACACCACTATGCTAATAGCATAGTCACCACTATGCTAATAGCACAGTCACCACTACCCCGGGGGAACAAGTTTCTGGGATGAGGGGACAAAGGGGCCTTAATTTGGGGACGGTGGCGGGGGGATGGCAGGGGTTGTATATACTATACATATGGTACTTAAATTGCTAGTTATGAAAAGATGTATTGCAATATAATTATATAAGATATAAAGATGCAAAAGAGTAGATACTTGAACATTGCATTGAATTGGAACATCAAACATTGAACATAAATAGTTGAATCAACAAATAGTCAACACCGGGATGCACACCAATCCTCGACAGAGGTGGCAGAATTTGATGGTGCTGTTGAGGTCTGGGGAACGGAGTCCCCAAGTCCCCGGTGCGTCTCCGTCTCCGTCTTCGTCTCCGGGACGTGGGACAAAAAGTGGACGGGGGGGGAGACGTGTTGTGTTATTATGGCTAATAGTAAAGCAACATAGCTAACTGCACCACCACATCTATTAATGTTATAGTTCAAATGACATCTTTTAACTTTTTGACCTTTTCGGTGGTCTATTTTAGGATTGGATGGTTGAACTGACTAAAAGAGAAAAAAAAGCTCTAAAAAGTAAAAAAATCCATTTTTGGCCAAATTCAGCCTTGGTCCTGTCACAGATTTACAAATTTGCAATACAAACAACAAAGTTTGTGCTGGGTTCATCTGACATAATTTGTGCAGACTTTTGCAAGAATATGACAAGGACCAGGCTTTTGGAAGAACCCGACCAGACTTTGTGGTTGCGAGGGAAGAATTTGGTAACATAGTGCCTAAGGAAAGGAAATCTGTTGTCCCTATTCCTCTTCATGATCATGGTGGATGCCCGTGGAAGATCCATCAAGGAGGCAATTATGGGCACATGGAAGGGTATTAAATAGCCTCAGGTGTGTATCCAGTCTCTTGTGAACAGTTTGCATCATCAACATGATACAGATGAAAAGCTTCTATTTTGGGTAGGGAGTACAAGAGGTGCTAGAATCATGAAGCAAATTATGGAGTGTTACTGCCAGGCCTGGGGACAACTAGTGGATTGGAGGAAGTCTGAAGTCTTCTTCTTTAATACAAGTTTGCAGAAACAAATGGAAATTGCACAGCTCCTAGGATACAAAGCAAGCTCTTTTCTAAGTATCTTGATATTTCCCATTTTTTATGGGAAAAAGCAATTCTCTGTTATGGAAACCTCTTATGTATAAGTGCTTTGCGAAGATATCTTCTTGGGAAGCTAATGTTTTTTGAGTGCGAGAGGATTTCAACGCTAAAGGCAGGGATTTCAACTTTTCCCATCTACATTCTTTTGTACCTATAAGTATGCCAAGGAAATTAGCAATGTTTTCAATCAGAATCTAAGAGATTTCTTTGGAATGATAATTCTGATAGAAAGAAATTTTTACTATTTGCATGGGAGAATGTTTGCGTTCCAAAAGAAGTTGGTTGAGTGGTTCTTCAAAACTGGGCAATCCTCAATACTAACTTTGGGAGAAAAATTGGTCTGGACCTATGTAATAAATCCTAATACAAAATGGGTTAGAATCTTACAGAACAAGCTTTTGTATGCAACTGATCTGAAGAAGCTTCTCACCATTACCAATCCCTCACCCGGATCTGTGGAATCTCTTAGTTTTCTATAGATGGGAGATATACCTTGTTTTAGGAGGGTCCTTGGAATGACCACCTTTCTTTGGGATCTCCCAAACCTGTCAGAAGCTATGGAAACGGCTGTAAGCAATTTTGAGAGAGGGTTCTGATATTACTTGATGTTGACTGTGCAGGATGGATTACGTTTTGTGGCTGTCAATCTTTTCAAGATTGGATTTTTTGAGTCCTAGAAACATTGTCTTAGGATGTTGTTCTCTGGTAAGGTCTTCTTGTGTGAGGTGATATGTAGGAGCTATAAGGTTAAAATTGTTTATTTAGATTGAGGAAGCTGCTCCAGCGATGGAGGAATGGCCCAGTTATTTGTGTTGCAATAAACAGTGACTTCCTAAGGTTCGTGTTTGCGCTTGGGCTGCTCTATAGATGAGATTTTTGATTTGGGATAGATTGCAGAAACATGGCTTATATAGCCCATCCAGATGTTTTTTTGCTAAAATAGTGAGGAAATGGTAGATCATTCAATTTAAGATGTGAAAATGTCGGAATTTTTAAAAAGAAAATAGCAATTAGACTTTTTGGTGTCCCTTCACAAGATATTTGATATTTTCTTTTGGTTGGATGGTCACAAGAAATATTTCTTCACTAGCATTTGGATTATTTATCCTTAAATTGTAATTTGAGAGTTATGGAAAGAGAGGAACAAAAATAATATTTCAAAATAAAGAATTGCCTATTGAGGCCTTCCTTATCAAAATGGAGACAACTATAGTGGTAAGTGGTGAACAATGAGGCCATGAATCAATCACTCAAAAAAAATTTATTTTACATCTTGGGACCATTGTTGGAAAACTGGCCAAAGCCAAAAACTCGTGAATGCCTAAAAAATAAATAGAGGGAAAACTTGGCTAGTTTTCAGCAAAAACTCCGGAACTTAAAAAATTGCTTAAATTTAATTAGACATGCTTTTTTTGTTTTTGCAAAATTCAGTCAGAAGATGCGTCCAATGAGTCAATAAATGAGAACACACAAGAAACAAGCTTAGTCAAAAAATACTTAACACAGAGTGGGTACAAAATCTCATTTTTGTGAGGAATGCTAATGGCTGGAAGCAAAATGTTAAATAATTTATGTGAAACTAAAATTAAATACAACATTCCAATTACATTTTCCTCTTCTTAGCACTGGCCATGACTGTGCCTCCTCACTTGGTATATCTCAGTCTGTGGCTTGTCCTCATCCTGCATGTAGCTCTGCCTCTAGCTTCTCCTGACACTAGAAATGACTACTCATTCGATTCAATTTCATCTAGTGTGAAACTAAATCAACCCCTAAGCCTCTGCTTCCAAATCATTGATGTCACCCTCTTTTAAAATCCTCTTCAAATGTGCCTCAAATCGATAGAAATCAGTTTGCATGTGTTTGGAAGACTATTTTCCCCTCAGAAAAATACAAGTGAAGAATGAGAAATGAAATTAATTTGGGCCTTTTTGTTGTTTTAGAACTATGACCAAGTTTTTAACAAAAACTCGTCGAGTTTTTGGCAAAAATTCTGCAAGTACTTGGCGATTTTTTCCTGAAAAGTTGGCAAGTTTTTGGTGCCAGGAATAGTCGTAAAGCTTGCCAGGCCAAAAAACTCAGCCAGTTCTTGCAGCTCGGAGAGTACTCTGCCAGTAGGACATCTATGCTTGGGACAATGAACTCCCAAAAATAGTGGCTGAATTTGGTGATTGCTCCCATGTATGGGAAGGTTGAGGTTAATCTAATAACAAAATCTAAGATATAAAGTGGAAGCTGATAGATAAGAACGGAAGTTGCCGAAATGGGGATAGGAATGGGTGTGGGTTTGTGGGAACGAAATGACGGTACAACATAAATGGTTTTTTGGCCAGGAATGGGTACATTCCTATATATATATATATATATATATAAAAATATATGTATGTATATGTATATGTATGTATGTGAATAGGTAGGTATATATGTGTACATGTATGTATGTGTGTGCAGCTAAATAATAGAATTAAGTTTACAATGTCGTTTAGATTTATGCTAATACAAAATTACAAATATTAAGACATATCATTCTTATTTAAACTCAAGCTTCCGTATTTGAGAAGATCAAGCCAGAACCTCTTGATAGATAAGTCTAGGTCTTAAAAATATGTAATAGATCAAACTAGAATCATTAAACATTTCGGCATTTAAAAACATAAATCCCAGATGTGTACCCAGAAGAGATCTGTTTCAGAATCTGATTCTGGTACGTTTTACACCTAGAATTGTTCGAAAAAGTTGTACGATTCAGCAACTAAGATTAGATTTGGCACAAACTGAACTTCGAGGTGCAACTAAGGGCAATCCAGGTCTATTTTGGGCTAGGTGTATCATAAAGAACGACTTTGAAGACTTGTTTGGGTCAGTGGCTAAAAACTCTTTATGGGCATAAATAAGAAAGCTTCAGACACGTAAAAAACTGTACCTCCAATGAAAACATTTTGAATGTAATTCTGAAGTGAAAATTAATACCGTAAAGAAATATCTATTTTCAAAATTGGAAAATAGATCAACGTTCTCACCCTCATATGCAGTCTTATCAAATATTGCCAAGAGCTCAAAATTTGCCACCTTTATGGGAAAGGAAAGGAAGAAGTTGATGTGATTGCCAATGTGGTAGTAGTCACGGAAAATGATTTATTATTTTATCAACTCTTCAATCTTGCAGTGTGAGATTTTCTTAGGCTTTCCAACTAAGCCTATGGGCATAGAAAGGATGACAACGATAATTTGGTAACATGTTTGAGATGAATTTCTTTGTTGCAGACAATGTTCTGTCATTTTTTAGGACTGCCAACTCTAATGTTGCAATCATTGAGCATAATTTTCCACCAAATATTGTAAAGCACAGACACCACAGTATTTCTTACAACTAAAAAACAACAAACTGTGTTTATGGAAGCTATTTTTGATTGTAGGGTAAGGTTTTTTTTTTTTTTTTTTAAATAACAGAATCCTCAATTGTTTTCCATGCCATTCATAGGATTTGGGAAACACTTTCTTATCCTCTACGCCTTTTTACAAGGTGAACACTGATATCTCATTCATGTTTGTTTTAATATGTTTAGATATTGTGAACCTAAGGATGTCATCTGGGTGGTGGGGGAGTTTGATAAACCAAAATGACATCAGAGGCTGAATGGAATCCTAAAGGATGCAGTACTGGGATAATGATTCATAACCCAAAAAGGTACCTAGCTTATGATTTTCAGGCCAGACAATGGTCCTTGGTGCTCTTTAACGAAGAGTCAGAGTGAGGAGGCCTAAAAAGACAAGGCCTAATGGGGAGCTGGGCTCTTGAAGGTGTAATTGATGTCTCTATTTGGTAGATAGTGGATTTATCTTTTGCTTTCACTTGTGATGACACCAATCCTGGTGACAAGGAGGATGCTCCTGAGGCATGAATCACAAGTCAGCACTGTTTCATTTTTTTAATGCCAAATCCAGTATATGGTTAATGGTTGTATTGTGTATAAATCCTTCATGCCATGCATTTAACAATATATGATTTTTTTTGTTCTTGATGCATTTTTTCAGATAACCCCTCTTTGGAGTAGCTGCAAATCTTTTCTTTCAAATTTTTGTCCCTGGCCAAATACAATAAAAAATTAACATAAATTCAAAGAAGTAAAATAAAATTAAATAATTTTTTGATAGACTGTAGGAATAAGGTATTGCACCCCCTATAAGCCCTAGTGCGTTGGGTAAACTTCTTAGCATGACCGGTGATGTTGGCATGACATGTCCTTCGGTACCATGTGGGCTGGGGAGAGAGTAGACCTTGTGACCTCGTCTTTATCATAGGAAGCTCTTGCCAGTTGAGCTAGGCCCTCAACCCAAAATTAATTAAATCTGTAATATGCAATAATTATTTTATAATAATATATAATCATATATTTAAATATATGATTTGTATAATTACGTATTCAGTTAAAGCATTTAAACACTGCTATGGGAGTCTGCGGCTTGGGCTGCTGAGAATTTCAAGGGATGGTATGTAATGACAGGGTAGCCATGGCAGCATTTGCATGCCATGGCTGCTCCTGCTGCCTCGGCTGTCTCCTCAGTTTTTGGTCCAAAGCAATCCTGATTCCTGCTGTTTCTGATACTAAAGGCGAGAGGTCTCATATAATGGAAACAAATTTCAATTTAAATATTTAAGCTTTTTGAAAAAAATTATGTGCACCTCTTAGTTTGAATTAGCTTTGTTGTTAAAATTTTGAAAAAAGGCAGTTGCACTTGGATACAAAGAGGCATATGGAAACTGGAAGATAAAAAGAATGTTGTGACAGATACATTTGCATGACAAAGAAAGATAACACTGGTGGGAAATCTTGGAACAAAATGCCTCTGCGATGTCACTTTTCTGCTAGAATTTGGACGGATGAAGTATAATGGTTAAGGGATCACAAACTCCCATATTTGATACTACATAGAGTTTAAAATGGTGCTTATTATTAAATTTGAATTTCAAAGATCCTTTGGATCATAATAATAATTTTTAAATTTTAAATTTTAAATTTTTATTTGATCACGTAAGAAATTAATAGAAGTTAATATTAATATTTTAAATATATCGCAAATAATTCATGGTCAGAATATTTTTTAATGTAGCAAATAATTCATGGTCAATGTACTGAGGTTCTGTACTAGGTTTATGGGAACCAGTGGTGTTGCAGGCCACATAGGTGTACATGCTTTGTATGGGTGATGTTGGGCCTAGATGGAAACTTCTGATTACTACTTCCTATTTCTACAAGTTGTGCTTCAAGTGCTCTGGCTGCTGGCAGATCAAGTCACACTCCCTTTGGCTAATGGCCTTGGAGGTTTGCTTGAAGTTTATGAAGTAAAGATTGAGGAGGAAGTAGGTGTTCAAAGAATGTTGAATGCCCTTTTCTTGATTTTTGTTAATGAAGAAGTCATTTGGTAGCCAATAAATGAGGTCAGTCTCCTATTTGTTGATGAGAAAAGTATTTTTGGTAATTGGAGGCGTGGTGAGAAGAGGCATTGAAGGAGGAATGTTGGGTGTCCCATGTGTGATGGATTCCCTTTTCTGGGTTCCTCGTTGTGAAGAAGTGTTATGGAAGCTGGCAAATGGTGTCATTTTCCATCTGCTGATGAGAATGATTTCAGGCATCAACTCCTTTCAGTAAGTCTGGATGCTGCATTTTATGTGTTGCTTCTGTGGTGATTGGAGATGCGACAGATTGTGGCCTGGTTGATGGGAAGGAAGGTTGTGGCTCTTCAGTCTTTTGGAGAGTTGGAGTTACGATTGGGTGGCAGGCTTCTTGCAGCCTGAATCTGATCGCCACTCTTGAAATGAGGGGTTCTAGTTTAAGTTGTGATGGAAGTTGCCGACTCTCTCTATTTGTTCTTGGAAGAGGATCCTAGCTTTGGGATCCTAGAACAATGGAGGCTTGCCTTGTCATCTTGAGTGCGGATGGCTTTGCCTTAGCAGTGTCACATGGTGAAGATTCAGGTTGTGCTCGTGTCTGTTGAAGTTATGTCCTTTGTCAGATGCTCCAGTGGACTGACATTTTTTCCTGTGGATGGCAGTATGGAGAAATAGGGTTTTTATCTAAGTTATGGTTGAGTTGATGCATATTTTGTTCCTCCTGTCTTTTCCTTGGGACTGTCCACTTTTGTCGGTATGGACAGTGGGTGTGTGTGTGTTTTCTTTGGTGGCCAATGATTTGCTTGAAGTTTTGAAGGGGTTGATTCGGTGTGTGGTTTTTGGTTAATGTTTGGAGATGATTGTGGGTTTGTTTGGTTGGCTTTTTTGAAGGCCTGGCACATCCTGTTAGCTTCTTCCTCTCATACGATTCCTATTTAATGCAATTTTGGAAGACTGTAATTTAATGCAGGCTTTTGCAGTTATGTGTCTGTTTGGTTTCTTTTTAATTATTGACAATGCGAGGTTTGAACTAATGACTTCTCGAAAGGAAGCCATGCCAATTCACTGCTGTACTGCGGGTGGCTCTCATCTGTTTGGTTTTGAGAAGGAATTTTGGTGTCCTCTTCTTCTGGCGGTTCTCTTCCTCTCCATTATAGAGGCAGTTTCCTTTCATATTGAGGTTGAAAGAAGCTTGTGCGTAGGGAAGGTGGACTTTCAGTTGGGGATTTGTCATTGTTTGCCCTCAAGATGCCTCTGCTGTCACCTTGTCCTGCTTGAGGCCCACTCTGTGGATTGCTGGCAGTGTGCCGCCAATGGCTTCTTTTGGCACCTGCATTGTGAGTGTCCAGTCATGGCCTTCAGCTCTCCTGCCTCTCAGCCACTCTGCTGATAGTGTGCCTCTAGTGGCCTTTTGTTATCCTCCAGCACTTCCGTTGTTGTGGTGTTGTTTCCTTCCTAGCCCCCTGGCTGTATTCTTGTAAAGGGACAGCTCCCTTAATTGGCGGCCTGATTAATCAAAAATATTGACATGTATCATAAATTTAATTTGAGCTTAGAAGTCAAACAAGATATAGAAACCATTGTATTATGTCTCTACAAAACCTACATAGAAGTTCATTTTAAGTTTATATGGATCAATAGGTGGATCTTGTTTTAAACGTAAAGTTATTATTATTAATATTTTTTAATGTCCTCTATACCTTTTCATAAAGTGAAATATTAATTTTTAAAGAAAATCTATAAAAAATAATTTGATATCAATATTTATTTCACTTAAATGCATAATATTTTATAGTTTATATTCATACACGGTATGCTAGTTTATATTCAGACACAGCTTTGCAAGCTTGCATAATCCGAATTTGTTTAGGTGGTTTGACTCATCCGAAAGAAACTAAAGTCATTCTGCCAAGTTCAGTAATACAAAAAAACTTTTTTTTCGTCAAGAAGTAGGGGCATTGATTCAGGGAGACCTCACCTGATATTTTTAATGAGCTATAAATATATTGTAAATAGCTGTTTAAATTAAAAGACTTTTCACAGCTCTGACGTTTGTAGCTATAAGCCATATGAGCATCCAACATCATCATGGCTTTATAAGTCACATTCTTGCTTAAAAATATAACTAGCACTTGCACCTTTGAAGGTTGCAAGAATTATGCCGATAGTATTATATATATGTTAAATGATGTCACTGAATTGATGATGTTGATAGTTTTTTAAATGAATATTTCGTATAGTATAATATGCAAACTTGACTTTTGAAGACATTTGTGTTAAATGTGCACATAGATACTTTGACCAAGAAAATATGCAATATTGAATATTTTTTACAAAGCCAAGATGTTGTCGTTGTTAAAGTGACCAATACATATATAGTGGACTATATTAGGTGCAATGACATCATCAGTGAGGAGTCAAAAATATTGAACCAAAATAGTTGTTCGAACATGCGACATTCTAAATTGTAAAAACCTATGATATGATTTGGATAAAATTTATAAATTGATTGTGTCCAAATTCATATTTTCTCCCTAATGATTTTTCTTATCCATTCAAGTAATGATAGTGTTAAATAACTCCTTGTGGTCCTCATCTTTGTACAACCTTGCAATCCATGCAATATTACTATCCAATTGAGAAAAAAATGGATCTTTATAGAAAAAGATATCATTTCTTAGTGAAGTAGTTGACATGTCATTAGACCCCTTTCCTATCTTGTAAAAAACAATCTCCAGACAATTATGTATCCATTTATTCATTAAAAATCATGTAAAGATTAGCATGATGTCATGTCAATGCTCTTTGAGGGTATCGTAATAAGAATCCAACATGGTACATGTCATACAAAACTTTTTCATAACCCATTGAAACCTGTTAGTTTGGTATGCCTCTCTATGTTGGAACTTTTTGCCCTCATTTTTTAGGTGTTCTTATTTATTATATCATAATGAAGAATAAGGATTACGAAATATTCTAACACATTAAAGTTCATAACATAAAAATTCAAGTAAGTATAGACCCTCTCATCTTTGGCTATAAAATATTTGACCAAAGCAAATCAATTGTGCAATTATTGGTAACCATGTTGCAACAAAACCAACATGAATATTTCTTTCACCAATTATTCTCCTCTTTCCCAAAGCTTCAAGACAAGTTCTAATCTTTGTTATAATGTCGTACTATCAAAGTCCACGTCACTACGTTCATTATATGGATGACTTCACTGCGCACATTCTCTATATACATATCTTCCGGATTGTGTTATTTAAAATAATTTTCTATAACATGTATAAACTACCAGAAAATGCATCTCCTCGCACTTTCTCTCCTTTAAATTTGCCCACTTCTTCTCCAACATTTGAGTGATAGAAATCTATGCCCTCTTCGTGGGAAATTAAAGAGATTGTTTATTTTGCAATGTTAATAGAATATCTGAATAAAATCTTGGAGGTAATTTATGGAACCTTGCGTTCAAATCAAGCAATATGTTCAGACGTAGAGTAAGTAAATGTTTGATGAACCTTCCGTTCAAATCAAGCAATATGTTCAAATGTAGAGTAAGTAAATGTTTGATATTGAACTCTGGCTCTGAATTCCGCAGAACGATCTCCAAATATGCCATGCATTGCTGCATATGATCAATTCTGAAGCAACTGATAAATTTTAAGGCATCCTTCCACATTCAAGAAAAGAAGAGATTGACTTAATGCATTTAATATAGTTTCAGAGGACTGACAAATAACTTCATCAATTTCAAAGATCATTTTTCGAGTTTGGGACTGATATTTTATCAAGCAATACAATTCTGGATCTATCGTGTTGGACTTAGCACCAACGTCCTATGGATGACGTGGAAGCCAGGGATATATTGATGATGTAGCTGCAACATATTCATTATTTTTCGGCCGCTTTTCGTTCCCGAAATTGTTTTGAGCTTCTGTGGCCAGCTCGATCTCTGAAGAAGCCATCTCAGGTGCAGGCTCCCAACACTCTGGGGTTTCGTACTTAAGGTCTCTTCAACTGGAAAGCCAGTTTATACGTGAACAGGTAGAGGCAAGAGAGATCAAAAGGAGTTGCCCCTGCGTTTGATTTATATGCATCGCATTTCTAATTTGGTCGATATGAAAATAGTATCTCCCTGTCCGAATACAATTTATTAGGCGAACAAGGTATATGTTTTCTTCTACTCAAAATTTGGAAGGGAGATAATACGGTTAGAATTGTTTCCATTTTCTGCGGCATCCTTTTTGCATTTAATGGCGTATAACTGCTGGAAAATCCGAACATTCAGGTCAGTGATTCTCAAGGAGTGAAGCCTATTGGCTTAAAAGTGTTGCATTAGCCTATCAATTATATAAATGCAAAACACATATACACCAAGATTTTACAAATTTGTGCCTTAAAAACACTCAAACCTTAGTGAGATAGTGGTAAGCGTCATCCTATCATGATAGCTATACATAGACATGTTAAATGCAAATTTTAGAAATAAATAGAAATGATAAAATGGTAGTTTCTCACATAGAGATCACGTGAGATAACTAGATAACTATATGACTATCACGTGATCTCTATGTGAGAAACTACCATTTTATCATTTCTATTTATTTCTAAAATTTGCATTTAACATGTCTATGTATAGCTATCATGATAGGATGACGCTTACCACTATCTCACTAAGGTTTGAGTGTTTTTAAGGCACAAATTTGTAAAATCTTGGTGTATATGTGTTTTGCATTTATATAATTGATAGGCTAATGCAACACTTTTAAGCCAATAGGCTTCACTCCTTGAGAATCACTGACCTGAATGTTCGGATTTTCCAGCAGTTATACGCCATTAAATGCAAAAAGGATGCCGCAGAAAATGGAAACAATTCTAACCGTATTATCTCCCTTCCAAATTTTGAGTAGAAGAAAACATATACCTTGTTCGCCTAATAAATTGTATTCGGACAGGGAGATACTATTTTCATATCGACCAAATTAGAAATGCGATGCATATAAATCAAACGCAGGGGCAACTTCTTTTGATCTCTCTTGCCTCTACCTGTTCACGTATAAACTGGCTTTCCAGTTGAAGAGACCTTAAGTACGAAACCCCAGAGTGTTGGGAGCCTGCACCTGAGATGGCTTCTTCAGAGATCGAGCTGGCCACAGAAGCTCAAAACAATTTCGGGAACGAAAAGCGGCCGAAAAATAATGAATATGTTGCAGCTACATCATCAATATATCCCTGGCTTCCACGTCATCCATAGGACGTTGGTGCTAAGTCCAACACGATAGATCCAGAATTGTATTGCTTGATAAAATATCAGTCCCAAACTAGAAAAATGATCTTTGAAATTGATGAAGTTATTTGTCAGTCCTCTGAAACTATATTAAATGCATTAAGTCAATCTCTTCTTTTCTTGAATGTGGAAGGATGCCTTAAAATTTATCAGTTGCTTCAGAATTGATCATATGCAGCAATGCATGGCATATTTGGAGATCGTTCTGCGGAATTCAGAGCCAGAGTTCAATATCAAACATTTACTTACTCTACATTTGAACATATTGCTTGATTTGAATGGAAGGTTCATCAAACATTTACTTACTCTACGTCTGAACATATTGCTTGATTTGAACGCAAGGTTCCATAAATTACCTCCAAGATTTTATTCAGATATTCTATTAACATTGCAAAATAAACAATCTCTTTAATTTCCCACGAAGAGGGCATAGATTTCTATCACTCAAATGTTGGAGAAGAAGTGGGCAAATTTAAAGGAGAGAAAGTGCGAGGAGATGCATTTTCTGGTAGTTTATACATGTTATAGAAAATTATTTTAAATAACACAATCCGGAAGATATGTATATAGAGAATGTGCGCAGTGAAGTCATCCATATAATGAACGTAGTGACGTGGACTTTGATAGTACGACATTATAACAAAGATTAGAACTTGTCTTGAAGCTTTGGGAAAGAGGAGAATAATTGGTGAAAGAAATATTCATGTTGGTTTTGTTGCAACATGGTTACCAATAATTGCACAATTGATTTGCTTTGGTCAAATATTTTATAGCCAAAGATGAGAGGGTCTATACTTACTTGAATTTTTATGTTATGAACTTTAATGTGTTAGAATATTTCGTAATCCTTATTCTTCATTATGATATAATAAATAAGAACACCTAAAAAATGAGGGCAAAAAGTTCCAACATAGAGAGGCGTACCAAACTAACAGGTTTCAATGGGTTATGAAAAAGTTTTGTATGACATGTACCATGTTGGATTCTTATTACGATACCCTCAAAGAGCATTGACATGACATCATGCTAATCTTTACATGATTTTTAATGAATAAATGGATACATAATTGTCTGGAGATTGTTTTTTACAAGATAGGAAAGGGGTCTAATGACATGTCAACTACTTCACTAAGAAATGATATCTTTTTCTATAAAGATCCATTTTTTTCTCAATTGGATAGTAATATTGCATGGATTGCAAGGTTGTACAAAGATGAGGACCACAAGGAGTTATTTAACACTATCATTACTTGAATGGATAAGAAAAATCATTAGGGAGAAAATATGAATTTGGACACAATCAATTTATAAATTTTATCCAAATCATATCATAGGTTTTTACAATTTAGAATGTCGCATGTTCGAACAACTATTTTGGTTCAATATTTTTGACTCCTCACTGATGATGTCATTGCACCTAATATAGTCCACTATATATGTATTGGTCACTTTAACAACGACAACATCTTGGCTTTGTAAAAAATATTCAATATTGCATATTTTCTTGGTCAAAGTATCTATGTGCACATTTAACACAAATGCCTTCAAAAGTCAAGTTTGCATATTATACTATACGAAATATTCATTTAAAAAACTATCAACATCATCAATTCAGTGACATCATTTAACATATATATAATACTATCGGCGTAATTCTTGCAACCTTCAAAGGTGCAAGTGCTAGTTATATTTTTAAGCAAGAATGTGACTTATAAAGCCATGATGATGTTGGATGCTCATATGGCTTATAGCTACAAACGTCAGAGCTGTGAAAAGTCTTTTAATTTAAACAGCTATTTACAATATATTTATAGCTCATTAAAAATATCAGGTGAGGTCTCCCTGAATCAATGCCCCTACTTCTTGACGAAAAAAAAGTTTTTTTGTATTACTGAACTTGGCAGAATGACTTTAGTTTCTTTCGGATGAGTCAAACCACCTAAACAAATTCGGATTATGCAAGCTTGCAAAGCTGTGTCTGAATATAAACTAGCATACCGTGTATGAATATAAACTATAAAATATTATGCATTTAAGTGAAATAAATATTGATATCAAATTATTTTTTATAGATTTTCTTTAAAAATTAATATTTCACTTTATGAAAAGGTATAGAGGACATTAAAAAATATTAATAATAATAACTTTACGTTTAAAACAAGATCCACCTATTGATCCATATAAACTTAAAATGAACTTCTATGTAGGTTTTGTAGAGACATAATACAATGGTTTCTATATCTTGTTTGACTTCTAAGCTCAAATTAAATTTATGATACATGTCAATATTTTTGATTAATCAGGCCGCCAATTAAGGGAGCTGTCCCTTTACAAGAATACAGCCAGGGGGCTAGGAAGGAAACAACACCACAACAACGGAAGTGCTGGAGGATAACAAAAGGCCACTAGAGGCACACTGTCAGCAGAGTGGCTGAGAGGCAGGAGAGCTGAAGGCCATGACTGGACACTCACAATGCAGGTGCCAAAAGAAGCCATTGGCGGCACACTGCCAGCAATCCACAGAGTGGGCCTCAAGCAGGACAAGGTGACAGCAGAGGCATCTTGAGGGCAAACAATGACAAATCCCCAACTGAAAGTCCACCTTCCCTACGCACAAGCTCCTTTCAACCTCAATATGAAAGGAAACTGCCTCTATAATGGAGAGGAAGAGAACCGCCAGAAGAAGAGGACACCAAAATTCCTTCTCAAAACCAAACAGATGAGAGCCACCCGCAGTACAGCAGTGAATTGGCATGGCTTCCTTTCGAGAAGTCATTAGTTCAAACCTCGCATTGTCAATAATTAAAAAGAAACCAAACAGACACATAACTGCAAAAGCCTGCATTAAATTACAGTCTTCCAAAATTGCATTAAATAGGAATCGTATGAGAGGAAGAAGCTAACAGAATGTGCCAGGCCTTCAAAAAAGCCAACCAAACAAACCCACAATCATCTCCAAACATTAACCAAAAACCACACACCGAATCAACCCCTTCAAAACTTCAAGCAAATCATTGGCCACCAAAGAAAACACACACACACCCACTGTCCATACCGACAAAAGTGGACAGTCCCAAGGAAAAGACAGGAGGAACAAAATATGCATCAACTCAACCATAACTTAGATAAAAACCCTATTTCTCCATACTGCCATCCACAGGAAAAAATGTCAGTCCACTGGAGCATCTGACAAAGGACATAACTTCAACAGACACGAGCACAACCTGAATCTTCACCATGTGACACTGCTAAGGCAAAGCCATCCGCACTCAAGATGACAAGGCAAGCCTCCATTGTTCTAGGATCCCAAAGCTAGGATCCTCTTCCAAGAACAAATAGAGAGAGTCGGCAACTTCCATCACAATTTAAACTAGAACCTTTCTTGGACCCTTTCTTGTTGACAATGGTTATGATCACACACATGCTAGTTTAGACATAGGTGTAGACCAAAAGGAAATTCTTTAGAAGGCTTAGTAACATCATGGTTAATAAGAGAGGTCACAAGTATTGTAACTAGTGAAGAGGAAAGCTCCACTAATGAGGTATGCCGTGCTATCAAAATGACATATGTAGTATCCACTACATGTACTCTTCCCCCTTTTCTCTAGGAGTTGTTAAAGAAACACTAGATACACTCAAAGACTAAGTAATATATGCCAAGGGAGATAAGAGAGAATGCAAACAACATATTCCCTTTCCATATACAACACGATGAGGAATTTTTACAAGGACGAGAAACTCAAAAGTACAACAAGCCTTAGAAATGGAAAATTTGAGTTTCTTTCCTTTGTCAGTTCTAGATGTAATTGCAAGAACAAGAGTCATTGATGGAGATCATGTGGTCTTTAGTACATATGATCTTTTCCCTTAGAAACATGCTTACTCTTAGCCCTTGATAAAGAAGAATGAGAAGGCAATTAATACTACAAAATGAGGTGGATTGAAATGTAGGAGTGGAAGTGGGAGAAGTCTTAATATCTATAGTTTGATTAGGTTTATATGATAGGTTCTCAATCTTATACTTATTATACAATTTAAAGAATAGATTCTCTTAGTGAAGTAAAGAGCCCTCCTAGAGTAGGCCAAAAATTGTCAAGAAAGAACCACCTACAAGAGACCTAGGGCTTAGATCTAGTATCCTAGATTGCATGCACCATACCCTCATGTGATAACTTCAAAAATTTATGAACCCAAGATGACTACCCCTATTGAGACCAGTCATGTTATACTAAGATTCACATATAAGAGTTTTGACTTATAGATGACCACAAATATAACTGATACTACCATAGGTCTCACTAGGATCATCAAAGGGGTGGGTCCTCTAGGGGGAACATAGAGTCCATTCAGTGTTCATATGGTATCTTTTCACTTTTTATACCTTTCTTGATATAGATCACGTGCAAAGATGACCTCCTCCTTCATGACATAAGAAAGATCAACCATAATACCTCTAACAATATTTTAGTTGATCTCCACATAGATGTACAAAGGAGAATGTTCTCTATAGTAGGGTAGATCTAAAGGTGTGAATATTAAATTCATATTTCTAGTCTTCTAGTTCCAAGTGGCCATGCTAAAAAATGGAATATAACTTGATGTGGGGAAAATTGTATAGAGACAAAGTTTTCTAAATGTAGTAGAAATGGATTAGTGTAAAATTAGAGATCATTTTTCATCTTATCTGCAAATTTGTTAGACTTTTTGTTCTCCCTAACTTGGATGACACTATCATATATATAGTCTTGAATGATAAACACTATCATAAATGAATATATAGTTTACTGTTGTCACCAAACACACAATAGTATTGGTAGAACTTTGAACCATCATACTAACAAGGCTATGGTTAGTTATCTAGAAGAGGTTGCTAGAAAATAAAGTCCACCAAGATAATTGAGAAGGGGGGGCAGGGGTGTGTGAATCAATTACCTAATAAATTTTTTTTATTAACTTTATTAAATTCGAAGCATGTAATAAGCAAGCACAATAACAAGAAGAAGATACCCATTCATAATAACACCAGATTTGTTAACTAGGGAAACCCTTGATCAAAGGGAAAACCTCGATGGGGATGATACCCACAAAATAATGTATTAATATATAAGTTCCTTGCAAAAGGATGAACCTTGTTAGGAGTCAATTAAATACATTTAGTATATATCAGTTGCTGTCAGAAGATTTTGACTCCTTGTGAGGAGATTCCAACACTGTTAGGAGTTGTGCAAATCCTGTTAGGATTTGTGGAAGGCAGAAGGACACACTGTCCATATAGCTTTAGGGGCAAGACCGTCGAACTCATTGTCCAAATTGGCCTTTGTATTATTCCTTTCAAAACAATACCAAATGATCAAATGTTCACTAGCACTCTCTGCCAAATATGATCACTTCACTATTTCACCGTGCCTCTTCTGCACCAAACATTTCTTTGATCTCAATATCAGATCCGCAAACTTGCATCACATAAATCCCTTATATTGCTCACTCACATGTAATTTATACTTACAATTCATTTACATCTAGTTACATCATCTCATTACATTCAAAATCACAAGGAAAATAACTTTTCTTTATACTAAGTCATCAAATTAATTTATTGAGTCGGCCTTGAGTCTTTCTCAATTTACAATTACAATAGAACCTCTTTAAGATAAAACATTACATGTTACATTATATCTTTTCATAATTGTATAACATTGTCGGTTCACAGTCTTCACAAATCTTCACACGTGCAACCTCAAACTTCATGCAGTCAATAACATCATTATTGTGATGTCTTCTACCTTTGTCTAATTATGCTTAACCAAATTCTATCCCTATTAGGAGATATAATCTAATTACCAAAAACCACTTCTCAAGAACTTTGTTTGTATATCGTCTTCAGTAAATCTCGAATATCTATCACCAGTCTTTGACTTTCTACATGCACTCCTAGTCACATCATCAAGACAATCTGTAGAGCATCTACTCAATTGCGCTTGACCTCATCTTCAATTCTCGAACCTTATGATCTCAATCTCTGTCTATTATTCTATTAGTCTTCATAGAATAACCAATACATTGACATCAATGACAAAAACTGCCATGAATGCAACGTATAGTCATACTGCCAACCTCCCAAATGCTCCAGCAATGCTAGGATACTCCCCCATAGGAATATCATCAACATTCATGCTAATAGTTTCCCTCTTTGGCATTGATGACAACATAGATGAAAAACATCCCATGAATAACAAACAACTCTGTTGATGTATTCTTTCTTTTCAAATTGTCTTCATCAATCAAATCAATCTCTTATAGGAAATCTTTCTCCCACTAATATACTTCCATCAATATTCATCAATCTTTAAGTACACAACAACTTCTTCCCCATTTCTAGAAGATGTTTGTCATGTACTTGTCTCCCCCATTAACATCAATGAAAAAGGTATCATTATGTTGATCAAGCTCAAGTGTCCAAAGACGTTAAATACCAACTACCAAGAGTCCTTCATGACTCAACTCCAACACATATTCTCCCCCATAGAGGAAGCATCCAACTTTTCATCTAGATGAATACTAATGCTCTATACCACTGGACTAATGCAATCTTTGCATCATCTACTTAGAAGAAGACAGGGGCATAACCCCAAGCATACCTCTCAGACACTGAAATGTATCCTTGGACAAAGGCTTTGCAAATATGTCTGTTATCTACTCCTTTGTAATGATATACTCCAGTCTGATCTCTTTCTTTGCAACTTTCTCTCTCAAAACATGATACTTAATATATACGTGCTTTGTCTTATAATATAATACATGATTCTTAGACATACCCACAATAATTGTGTTATCAGAATGTATGATAACAGACTTAGTAAATTCAACTCCAATATCCTTGAAAATTTGCTTCATCCACATGACCTGATTGCAATTATTCGCTACCGTTACATATCATGCTTCTGCTCTACTATGTGAAATGCAATCTTGTTTCTTACTTAACGAAGAAGCCAATCTTCCTCCTAAGAAAAATGCTCCACCACTTGTTCTCTTTCTGTTATCCATGCTGCCTTCCCAATCCACATTAGTTTATACACATAAGGTAAAGTCATTTGATCTGTCATACCACTACCCAAAGTTAGGTGTAGCCTTCAAATATTTGAAAATCTTCTTTATTGCTGCATAATGTGATTCTTTAGGACTAGCTTGAAATCTCACAACGATGCCAACTGCATTTTCTATATCTAATCTTGTATGAGTCAAGTATTCCAAACCTCCAATAATAGTTCTGTACTTTTTTTGCTCAACAATAGGTATCTCATCTTTTTTAGATAACTTATGACTAGTTACAATAGGTGTGCCAACAGGTTTACAACTTTCCAAACCAATTTTTTTCAACAAGTCTTTTAGATTCTTAGTTTGTGATAAGAAAACACCATCACTATTCTACACAATCTACAAACCCAAGAAATACATCATCTCACCAATCATACTAATGTCAAACTCCTTCATTTCTCCAATAAATTTGTCACTTGCTTCATCATCACCTCCAAAGGTTATGTCGTCCACAAACACTTCAAAAATCAGTAGACCATTCTCAATTTCCTTCAAGTACAGGTTACTATTTGCAATACCCTTAGCAAATCCCAATTTTTCCAAATATTTATCCAACCTTGCATATTGGGCTCTTGGTGCTTGTTTCAATCCATATAGTGCATTCTTCAATTTGCAAACCATATCTTATTCTTTTGTCAAAAGAATTCCTTTAGGTTACTCAATGCAAACTTCTTCTTCAAGTTCTCCATTTAGAAATTCTGACTTCACATCCATCTAATACAATTTGAATTTCTTGTTAGCTGCATAGGCCAAAACATTCTAACTGATTCTATTCTAGTAACAAGTGACAATATTTTCTCATAATCAATACCTTCTTGCTGTGAATAACCTTTATATACTAGTCTTTCTTTATTTCTCACAACCTCACCTTATTCATTCATCTTATTTATGAAAACCAACTTAGTTCTTATAACATTCTTGTCCTTAGGTCTAGGAACCAATTCCCATGTGTCATTTTTCTTAATGTGATCTAGTTCTTCTCTCATAGCTTGAATCCAAAAGTCATTTTTACTAGCTTCATCTGCACTTTTAGACTCTACTTTGGAAATCAAACATAGTTCTTCTCTTTGTACCTTGTTCCTTGTCATCAAACTTTTGTTCTTGCTACTAATAATCTTATTAGTAGGATGATTTTTTATTAGATTTCTATTAGGTGTCAAAGTTTTCAAGATCTTCCATATAATTTCATCTTCATCCTTTGTTCCATCACAAGCCTTAAACCCTGCAACAATTTATGATATTCTACCAAAATAACTTCTAATAGATTCATCTTCCATCATTTTAGCTTCTTGAAATAAACATATCAAATTCTACAACCTAACCTTCTTAGCATGCTTATCGAATTCATAAGTAGATTGCAAAGCTTTCCAAATTTCATGTGATAATCTTAAAGATTTTACCTAACTGTACTCATTTTTAGGAAGGGCTATCAAAAGCTCTTCCCTAGCAAGAATTTTACAAAAAAATAGTTCTCTCTGCCTTTCAACACAATCTTTAAGCTTTTCTTCTTCAATCACTTCTTTCCATTCTTAGTAATCAACCAATATCCTAGACCCATGCATAGCAAGTGTGCCTTTATCTTCTCTTTCCAATTGTCATAGTTGATTCCATCAAACTTCAGATTATCTTTTCTAAAATGATTCACCATAGATCTTCTTAAGTTGTTAAGGTTTTCCTTCAAGGACCTAATGCTTTGATACCAACTGTTAGAAAGTAAAGTCCACCAAGATAACTGAGAGGAGAGGGGTGGGGGAAGGGGACGAATCAGTTATCCAATCAAAACAACTTTTATTAACCTCATTAAATCTGAAACATGTAATTAGCCAGTGCAATAACCATAATAAGCTAACCATACACAATAACAATGTATTTTTTTAGTAGGGAAAACCTTGTTTAGAGGGAAAACCATGGTTGGGATGATACCCACAAAATTATGTACTAATATATAAGTTCCTTGCAAAAGGATGGACCTTGTTAGGAGTCAATGAAATACATTTAGTACATATTAGTCCATGTTAGGAGACTTTGAATCTCTATTAGGAGATTTCAACCCTATTAGGAGTTATGCCAACCTTGTTAGGAGTTGTGGAAGGCTAAATGATCCACTGTCCAAACAATTCAGAGGGAAGACCACCAAACTCACTGTCCAATTGGCCTTCATATTATTCCTTTCAGAACAATATATACCAAATGATGAACTGTTCACTAGCACTCTCTACCAAATATGATCACTTCACTCTTTCGTTGTGCCTCTACTGCACCAAACACTTCTTTGATTTCAATACCAAATCTACAAAATTGCATCACATAAATCCCTTAGATCGCTTACTCACATATAATTTACACTTAAAATTCTCTTACATCCACTTACATAATCTCATTACATTCATTATCACAAGGAAAACAAATTTCCTTTATACCAAGTCCTCAAATTGATTCATTGAGTTAGCCTTGAGGCTTTCTCAATTTACAATTAGAATATGACCTTTTTAAGATAAAATATTACACGTTACATTACATCTTTTCATAATTACATAACAATGTTAGTTCACACTATTCAGAAATATCCACATGTACAACCTCAGACTTCACACACTCAATAACCTCATTATCCTGATGTCTTCTACCTTTGTCTAACTACACTAAATCATATTCTATCCTTGTTAGGAAATATACTCCAATTACCAAAAACCACTTCTAGGAACTCTATCTGTATATTGCCTTCAATAAATCTCAAATAATTGTCGCCAATCTTTGACATTCTACATGATCTCATAGTCACATCATTAGGACAATCTATAGAACATATCCTCAATTGCACTCGATCTCGTCTTCAATCTGTAAACCTCACAATCTTAGTCTGTTTCTTTATCAATCTTCACAGAATAACCAATATGTTGACATAAATGAAAAGCACTACCATGAATGCAACATATAGTCATACTAACAACCTCCCAAATGCTCCAACAATGCTAGGATACTCCCCCCTAGGAATATTATCAACATTCATGCTAAGAGAGCTATGATCTCGGGGAAATTCACTAGGTTGTCTTTCAATAACTTTGGTATATAATAGAGTAAAAATAAGTCAATTTAATTGAATACCTATTTCTACTAAGGTTTGAAGTGATTTTTCTTTATATTTTGAGGGACTATAATCACACTGACCAATTTTTCTTTTGACCTACACTATGAAAAAACATCTATGAAGGAATCTATACAAGGATTTTAATTATATTGTTTGAATTAAGCCATCATATGCAAATAGTAAATTAAAGTTCTACACTATTGGTACTATTAAAGTTTCTATTTAATCGAAGTTTCTCTCTCAATGTTGCTCACAAATTACTCATGAACATCTTTCAAATTTTTCATTAGGTAGGGTATAGGGAAATATCATGGATATATTGGCACCTCAAAATAAAATTTATTATATTCTCATTTGGTTTTCACTTACATTGAATAAAGTATGGAATAAAGACCTTGTTATCAATGTTTGATTGAAATTGTTTGAGGATTATATATACCAATTGATTGAATATTTGAATTGTATAATATGGAAGATGTCTATGACATTACAAAATGGTCCCCTAAGAGATTGAAGTAATAGAAGCAATACATAATCCATGTTGTGATAATCACTACATAGGTAAAAAATGAATCATCATGTAGATGAGGATCCTTTTCACCATTATGATAGTCAAACTTTAGAGACTCAATGCCTTGGGAAAGAAAATATTGCAATTTTTCATAGAAAGTGGATCATGACATTAATATGGTGGGAAGAGGATTGGTTAGAAGAAATGGTAATATTGGTGATCCTTTATAAATTTTGACCCATATTTTGCAATATGGTATTGAGAAAATAAATTATGAGGAAAAGTATTTTGAAGCAGATTATGCATGTTGATAACAATATGCATGGTAGAGGATCCACCAACACAATCACCAAGACTAGAACTAGCACTAAGAGAAGCAATGCGAAATGCAATAGCAATATTGACACTAGTGCTATTATTTAGCACTAGATCTAGTTCCATGGGTGACATGAAATCAAGGATAACTTTAGTGGCTAATAGTCACCAATTGGCCGATCTCACTCATCGAGGGCCCCAGATTTGCTTAATTATTTTGCACTTTTGGGGTGTCTATGTCACCTGCACTTTACCAAAATTGGACCCCATGCTTAGACTAATCACCAATTATAATATAGAAATATTTATATTTTAGTGATGACTTTGCCACTGGAATCTAATTTTTCTACGTAATAAATTAAATATTTTCGCCTACAATTTTCATGGCTTGTCTTAATTTATGGTCATACTCGCCAATATTTGATAAAACTTTATATTACACTAAAAATTAAGTATGTAGACATGGCATTTGTCTCTATTCTAAAGACTTTTCATGACACTTTTTATCCTTTCTCACTTTGCCACGAAATGGATTTGATTGGGGACACTTGTCTTTACTTTGGGAACTTTCTTTAAAACTTGATATCCTTTTTAAAGTTTGGCTTGAAATAGGATTTAAGCCATTGATTTAGGATCATCCAACAATTAAAAATAATATGGGTGCTTTCCCCAAACCACCATTCAATAATTTGGAGGGAAACTGTAATGATAAAAGTGGGCTAAATTTAACCTTAAATTTTGATAATTAATTAGGCTCCATACAATAATAATAAATTTATTTTTTCTAGGTATGTGTACTTTTTTCCACAATTTTCATCAATAATAAAATATTGACAAGGATTTTATAAAATTTTCATATTATTGAAAAAAAATCTCTACTAAAATTAAAAAAATTCCTACTAAAAAATTAAAATATTACCAATAAAAATAAAATTTTTCCCCTTGAATTAATGTTCGATTCACCAAAGTTTTATAGTTTTTTCTAAAGGGTGGTTTCTTAAAGTTCTCCTTGCATGAAATAGCCCACATGAAACTTTATTTGAAATCTTTCTAGAGATACCACCACTTGATAGGGCATGAACATTAGGATCCATTCTATCATATGTACAAAAACTGTCATGTCCCCTATTCAAATAATTAAAAAAAAAAAAAAACTTTGTTAAGGCAGGCAGGCTCCAAAAAGGTGAAATTTTGGAAAAAAGGGTTAATCTTTGGAAACCAATGGACTAATAAATAAAAATTATTATTAAATTATATTTTATTAACCCCTCTTGGACGTGAGTTAGGGTTATGCCCTCTTTAAAAGGGGTTTGGAGGCATTTTGGGCTCATTCTACATCTTGATTCTTGATAATTTTCTTGTTGTTCTTCAGAGGCTGCCAAACCTGTGGAGAAGGAGACCCAAGAACGGGAGTTTGCAGGTTTCCAGGAAGGCTAAGGACGGGAGTTTGAAGCCATTCCATGTGCATGCTCATACAGAGTTTGCCCTTGTGCTGAATAGTGCCGATTTGGGTGTTTTCGGGGTTGTTTTTTGGGTTTGAATTTGGGTTTTCAGTTGAGTGTTTCATATCAGTTTGGTTTGCTGTTGTATTTCAGACTTTATGATGTTAAAATAGAGCTGAATATATGTATTGGGTCGTGATTAAACTTCTGAGATAATTTATGAGTGTTTTGTGGTGTTTCCGGGCATTTTTTGTGTTAATTTCGGGAGCCCGATTGAGCATAGTTTTGCCCTACATTTGTGATCTGTTGTGTAAGGGCTATACAAATCTGGAAATGTCATTTTGTAGGCTGTTATGCTGCTGAAATCTCTGTAAAAATATCCATTTTCAGATTTATTAATAATTTGTGAAGTTGTGAAGTTTTTGGCACTAATTTGGACATACCCGATTTGGGTTTTATTGGGAAATTGGCAGATCTTTGTTATATTGGTTGTCTGATTTTAAAGTTCAGATTTGAGGCTGGAAATATCATAAAAAATCAGTAAAGGGACATTTCAGTGGTATCAGAGCCGTGATCTTGCCAGCCTGAGGGTTTGTAGAAGTTGCATGTCAGTTTTATCAACTACCCAGATCTTGCATGTCATATTTTATGATTGCATGCAACTAAGTGAAAGAGAAAAAAGATATTTACAGCGAGAAAAGAATAAAGAAATTTTGATCAAAGCCCCAGTTGAAAGCAAAAGTACAAAATCCAAGGAAGAAAAAGGTATGGCTGATCCAGATGAGATGGCAAAGAAATTCTTCCAAGACATCCAAAATACTCAGAAGCAAACAGTGGATGGTTTGGCGGAAACTAGAGAGGCTTTGCGAATATTGACAGAAAAATTACAAGAAATTGCATCTATTAATGAGAAAGGGAGCACTTCAGAGGAGCCGAGAAATGGGAGATCCACACCATCTAAATCAACCAAATCCATTTTCTTGCCTGCAGATGAGCCACCAGTACCAAATCCAGCCATTAATCCAGTGGAAGAGGTTACAGGTAATTTGGTTACATTAAGAGCTACTTACAATGGCTTAGATGATGACTTTCATAGTTCAGTTCCTTTTAGAGAATATGTGGATATGATGAACGCTTTGATGCCCAAGAAAGAGAATAGGAGGGAGCATGACACAAGTGGAAGAGAGCTCAAAAATAAAATAAGCAAGTTTACAGCGCCTACTTTTGATGGAACAAATAAAATTTCAGCTAGAGCATGGCTACAAAAATTACAAACTTTCTTCACACTTAACCCCATGAAAGAGAGTGATGCTATTCAATTTGCAAGTCTACACTTGGAAGATGCAGCCTATGATTGGTGGTATCATGGAATGACTACTCAAGGTCACGATCAGGTAACTACATTTGAAGATTTCAGTCAAAGGGTGATAGATAGATTTGACCTCAAGGATGATGAAGAGTACTTTAAAGAATTGTCAAAGTTGAAGCAAACCAAATCAGTTAATGAGTATATAGAAGAATTTCAAAAAGTGGCTGTTATGGTACCTGATATGAGTGAAAAGAGGATCATTTATCTTTTCCTTGATGGTTTAGAAGATTCTGTTAAGGGTTTGGTTAAGGCTTTCTCACCCTCAACCTTGCAGGAAGCTATCAAAAGAAGCTTGCAACTTGAAACTTGCGTGCCTATGAAATCAGTCACTAATCAAAAACCCCCAAATCTTTGGCAACATAAGGGAAATTTTCAGAAAAAGATTTTCCCAACACTACCACCAAAAGATGTGACAAATGTGGCAAAAAAGAAGGTAGATGAAGAGACTAGGAGTGAATTACGAAGGAAAAAGCTTTGTTTTACTTGTAGAGAACCATGGGTTCCAGGACACAGATGTTTGGGGAAAGGTCAAGTGCACTATATTGAAGTTGCTTCAGAATCTGATTCAGATGAGCATGAGGAATTTCATGATACTAAAGAGGAGGTAGAAGAAGAGAAAGTAAAAGAAATCAGCGAGGATGGCACTTTAGCAGCATTATCAGGAGTCCCAAGATACCATCCCTTCCGAATTCGAGGGGTACTAGCAGGGCAAAGGTTGACTGTTCTTCTTGATAGTGGGGCAACTCACAATTTTATTGATGAGGGATTTGTCATGAAAAGAGGGCTTAAAGCAGAAGATTTTGAGGGATTCAATGTTACTGTAGCTGATGGATTCACTATGCCTTGCACACGGGTGGTGAAACAACTCAAGATGACCTTAGGAGATTATGAGTTATGTGATGACTTCTATATGGTTGGTATTGGGGAGACAGATCTTGTATTGGGTGTTCAATGGTTGCACTCTATCGGAGGCTATTACATGAACCATCAAACTATGGAGTTTAAATTTCATTCCAATGGGAAAGAAGTCATATTGAGAGGGTTATCGAATGGAGCACCTAAGGCGGTCTCTGCAAAGAGGATGGAGAGGACTTTTCGAAGAGGACAAGTAACATGGGCAGCAGGAGTCATAATCCAACCAACAAGCTCTCCCAAGAATCAAGGTAATTTCCATTTTGAAATTCAAAATATTCTTGATAAGCATAGTATAGTTTTCAATGACTTGCCTCCAGGATTACCACCAGATAGAGGTTTTGAGCATGTTATAGAGTTAGAACAGGGTGCCAAACCAGTTATAACAACCCCATACCGCCATCCAAGAGGTTATAAGGAAGAAATTGAAAAAACTATTAAAGAACTCCTAGACATGGGATTCATAAGGCCTAGCTCTAGTCCATTTGCATCATCTGTGGTACTTGTCAAGAAAAAGGATGGTACAATGAGAATGTGTATAGACTACAGGGCTCTAAACAAGAAGACCATAAAAAATAGGTATCCCATACCACGCATAGATGAGCTCATTGATGAGTTACATGGTGCTGTATACTTCTCAAAAATTGACTTAAGATCAGGCTACCATCAAATCCGAATGAGGAGTGAAGATGTGGAAAAGACTGCTTTCAGATGTCACTATGGGCACTTTGAATTTCTTGTTATGCCATTTGGACTCACTAATGCACCAGCAACATTCCAATCTTGTATGAATAAGGTATTCAGTCAGCATCTTCGAAAATTTGTTTTGGTATTTTTTGATGATATCTTGATATACAGTAAAACATGGGAAGAGCATCTAAAGCACATAGACACTGTTTTGGGAATCTTGGAGCAGCAATCCTTCTATGCTAAGCTATCTAAATGTGAGTTTGGTTTGACAGAGATCCTATATTTGGGACATATTATAAGCTCTAAAGGAGTACAGGTTGATCAACAAAAAATCTAGGCAATTTTGGATTGGCCTCCACCCACTAATCTTACACAGTTGAGAGGTTTCTTCGGGTTGTGTAGCTACTATAGGAGATTTGCCAAGGGATTTTCTCAGCTTGCTGCCCCCTTGACTGATTTGACAAAGAAAGGAGCTTTTGTTTGGACAGAAGAGGCACAAAAAACATTTGATAAGCTTAAGGAGGTAATGAGTTCATGCCCTGTGCTTGCAATTCCAGATTTCTCTTTACCTTTTGTTGTTGAATGTGATGCTTCGGGAGAAGGTATAGGGGCTGTCCTAACTCAAAGGGGACATCCAATAGCATTTGAGAGTCGAAAATTAAATCAATCAGAGAAAGGGTACTCCATCTATGATAAGGAAATGTTGGCAATCATGCATGCACTTCATAAGTTTAGACAATATTTGGTATGTGGGAGATTCATTGTAAAGACAGACCATAATAGCCTCAGGTTCTTCTTGAACCAAAGGGATTTGAATGATCGTCAACAAAAATGGGTAAGCAAATTGCAAGCTTATGATTTTGATATTGAATACATGAAAGGAAAGAATAATGTGGTTGCTGATGCTCTCTCAAGAAAGCCCACTTTGTGTTCCTTATCATCTATCTCTGCTGATTGGAAAGTCTCCATAATTTTAGAGTATGCTAAAGATTCATTTGCCACCAAGATTTTGGATAAGTTAGTGGATGATAACAGGTACAAGGTTGTTGATGAATTGATTTATTACAAGAACAGGATCTTCTTAGTGCCAGGGTCAAAAACTAAGGAGAGGATATTGAGGGCCTTTCATGACACACCTTTGGCTGGTCACCAGGGATACTTCAAGACATACAGGCAAATTCGAGAGCGGTTTTCATGGAAGGGTATGAAGGAGGATGTCCTTAAACACATTAAGGAATGTATGGTATGCCAACAAAGCAAGAGTGAGCAAAATTTTCCTGCAGGGTTGTTGCAGCCACTTCCTATTCCTGAACAAAAATGGGAAAGTATTTCCATGGATTTCATCACTGGGTTGCCCAAAGTTCAAGGTAAGGATTGCATATATGTGGTGGTAGATAGACTAACTAAGTATGCACATTTCTTTCCTATCACATCTGATTTCAAGGCATCACAAGTAGCCGAATTGTTCTTCAAGGAAATTTTTAGATTACATGGTTTGCCTAGAAACATTGTTAGTGACCGGGACAGTAGATTCCTCAGCTCTTTTTGGAAGGAGCTCTTTCATTTGGCAGGAACTGAACTCACTCCCAGTACTAGCTATCACCCTCAAACAGATGGACAAACAGAGATAGTTAATAAATGGATAGAAGGATATTTGAGGAACTATGTTTCAAATCAACAACATGCTTGGGTGAAATGGTTACACCTAGGGGAGTATTGTTACAATAAATCTCATCACACGTCTATTGGTATGCCTCCTTTTCGTGCTCTTTATGGTTATGATGCCCTTTCCTTTGTTGATCTAATACTTTTCGATAGCAGAGTACCCGCAGCAAGTGATTTCATCAAGCAAAGCCAAGACATAATAAGGTCCCTCAAGGATAATCTACAACATGCACAAAACCAACAAAAGATATATGCTGACAGGAAAAGGATTGAAAGATCTTTTGAGGTGGGAGATTTGGTATTTGTGAGGTTGCAGCCATATAAGCAAAGCACCTTGAAGAGAAGTGGGGCAGAGAAACTCAAGCCAAGGTTCTATGGGCCTTATAAAATCATCAAGAAGGTAGGAGAGGTAGCTTATGAATTAGAGCTCCCACCAAACAGCAAAATACATAATATTTTTCATGTATCTTGCTTAAAGAAGGTTCTAGGCCAGCAAACCATAGTATCTACAGAATTACCACCTCTTGATGATGAAGGGAAATTAGTTTTGATACCAGAAGAGATTTTGGATACAAGAGAGAAAAGGTTGAGAAATAGGAGCATCACAGAGCATTTGGTCAAATGGAAAGGATTACCACTAGAGGATGCAACTTGGGAAGGAGAACATATTCTTGAAAATTCCAACCTTCATTGCTTGAGGACAAGCAATATTTGGGAGGGGAGGACTTGTCATGTCCCCTATTCAAATAATTAAAAAAAAAAATAAACTTTGTTAAGGCAGGCAGGCTCCAAAAAGGTGAAATTTTGGAAAAAAGGGTTAATCTTTGGAAACCAATGGACTAATAAATAAAAATTATTATTAAATTATATTTTATTAACCCCTCTTGGACGTGAGTTAGGGTTATGCCCTCTTTAAAAGGGGTTTGGAGGCATTTTGGGCTCATTCTACATCTTGATTCTTGATAATTTTCTTGTTGTTCTTCAGAGGCTGCCAAACCTGTGGAGAAGGAGACCCAAGAACGGGAGTTTGCAGGTTTCCAGGAAGGCTAAGGACGGGAGTTTGAAGCCATTCTATGTGCATGCTCATACAGAGTTTGCCCTTGTGCTGAATAGTGCCGATTTGGGTGTTTTCGGGGTTGTTTTTTGGTTTGAATTTGGGTTTTCAGTTGAGTGTTTCATATCAGTTTGGTTTGCTGTTGTATTTCAGACTTTATGATGTTAAAATAGAGCTGAATATATGTATTGGGTCGTGATTAAACTTCTGAGATAATTTATGAGTGTTTTGTGGTGTTTCCGGGCATTTTTTGTGTTAATTTCGGGAGCCCGATTGAGCATAGTTTTGCCCTACATTTGTGATCTGTTGTGTAAGGGCTATACAAATCTGGAAATGTCATTTTGTAGGCTGTTATGCTGCTGAAATCTCTGTAAAAATATCCATTTTCAGATTTATTAATAATTTGTGAAGTTGTGAAGTTTTTGGCACTAATTTGGACATACCCGATTTGGGTTTTATTGGGAAATTGGCAGATCTTTGTTATATTGGTTGTCTGATTTTAAAGTTCAGATTTGAGGCTGGAAATATCATAAAAAATCAGTAAAGGGACATTTCAAAAACCCAAGGTATAGTGGGTTTGATCTATGAACTAGTGTTTACCAAACTGAGTGTCATATAGATTGAGTGAAGTATAGACACATGATATTCCATTATTTTTTTCAATTACATCTACACCTTGATGCCCTTCCCTTAGATGATAATCTCTCTCAAATTGTTAAAAAAAGACTCCACCTTAGGATTAACATTTTGTTTTTAAGAAATCCTTTAGAGCACCTCAAGTTCTTTTCAAGAGACTAGATCTGATCAAATAAAACCATATAAGAAGATTCATGATCTATAACAAGAGGAGATCCAAGAGGGGAATTTAGTGAAGTAGTATTTTGAGTTGTATATAGAGATTGTTGAAATATGTAAAATAATGGCTCTAAAAGGTGTAATCACCCAAAAATGGCTTAGTAATCTATAATTCCCCTTTTCAACATTTTAATCTCTATGCTAGACTACGTCTTATGCTTAATCAATTTTTGCATATTTGTTAATTATTTATCCGTGATCAAATCTTTAAAAAATTATTTATTTGATTGTAACCTATGGTTTGACCATATTATCCTAAGTCATTATTTAATTAGAAGAGAATTCTCCCTTTTGATTAAATAAATCCCCTTTATTATATGTGTGCAAATGAAAAAGGAATTTCCTGATTTAAAAATAAAAGAAAAGACTTTTTGTCTGTGCTTTGAATGCATAATTTCCAAGACAATGGAATCTCTTTTACTTCTTATTCTCTTCCACACATCTTTTACCTCTTAAACATATCCATTGATTTTGCCTCTTGAGATTCTTGTGGACAAAAGTCAACTTGAGGATTATTCTCCATTGTAGATGTTGCCTCTCAAACTCACACCATCCTTTTCTCTTTAAAATGATGATCTATTTTCACTCTCATATTTTATACTTTGATGCTATTGTTATGCTTCTGCACTTTTACTTGCATTTTTGAGAACTTGAGAACATACTTTCACTCTAGTTTACTTGCATACTAACTTAGTATTTTCTTTTCAATGACATTTAGCTCATAAAATCTAGATTGGTTAGGAGGCATTGTAATCTTGGTCTTGTTAGATTAGTTTCATTTTCCTGTATCTTAGATTAGCTTGCATTCTCATCTAGTTTCATTTGCATTTTCATACTCTCTCTTGGGTCTTGAATACTAGCACTTTTGCTTATCTTTGAATCTTCCATTCTATGGTGCACCTTTCAAGGTTTTTCTATTGAGATTCATTTGAGAGCCATACTCATTGTTACTATTTGCTTAGTTTTTCCTTGCATTCCATATATATGAATCTCTACGTTGCCATTCAAGGTTCCTAATGCATTGGATCACTTGGATAGAAGGTCTTGGAGAAGTATGTCACCTTTTGGCAAATATTTTTTGCACCCACCATGGGGTTGGACTCTAAGGTTTAGCTCCATTTCTCATTTTTCTTGTATTTCTATTGCAAGTTCATTTATGATTTTTTTTGCTTGCAAGAATATCGTACAACACTTTGCAATATTGAGGTGTGATATTTTACATAACTGGCATGAAATCCTTACTAGTTTATGGATTATCGCCTGGGTTTGTTGTGAAATATCACACACTAGTAGAATTGGCCTCTATTTTTGACAAAAAATGGTCAAATTTTCTACCCAAATTGGTTGAATGATCCACAAATGTCCTTGTTAGTATTTTTCTTGTCAAAATTTTGTTGAATCCTTGTTTAGGTCAAAATTTCCATGCAAGTCTTGGTCAAAATTGACATCTACATTTGGCCATTGTGGTCATAAAAAATTTGACCATTGTTGGTCGAAAAGCGTGGCCCATCCAACAAAATTTGGTTAAGGTTTACAAATTGGCATTTACATTTGTCCATTATGGTTGTTGAAACTTCGACTAAGGTTGGTCAAAAAGCCTAGCCCATTCGATTAGGATGCCAAACCCATGATAGTATCCTGGTCTGTGAGTTGGTTGAAATTTTGACAAAGGGGGGTTGACAAAGGGGGGTTGAAAGTTCTACTAGCCTTGGTTAAGGTGTAGAAATCAAGATTTATATTTAGCCATTGTGGCCATCAAAACTTAAACCAAGGTTGGGCAAAAATTGAAGCAAGAGCATCCAATGGTGTAAGGGTAATCTTGTTTCACCCAAAAAAATGCTTAGTTTTAGTTTCTGTTTAATGCATTTTTATTTTTGGATACCCATTTGGGTCAAATAGAGATTCCAACTCTCATAGTTCCACTATTGGTTTTCTAGGTTAGTGTTTTTTAGCACCTTGGGATATGTGCCAATGTAGAAAATATGTTATTTTGCAATTGATCCATAATTATGATGAGTTAGAGGGTTTAAGTTACATGGATGATTAGAATTGTAATTTGAAGCACTCTAAAAAAAGAATAAGGTCAAAAGGCTATACAATTTGAAAGTTATTACAGTTTTAAGTTGGTTGGAGACCCCCTAAGAGCGCTTCAAAGTTAGATTTGAGGCACTAAATGGCCTCGTATAGGCCCAAAAAATAGGGGACAAGAAAAGATAGTGTTTAAGGCTATAGAGCACTTGGAGAGCTTTCTGAAAATGTAAATGGTTCGTCAATCGGAGTCCCAGATCAAAAGTTATGCCTCCTAGAAGTTAGACTACCATTTCTAGATTCTTCTAATTTTGCACTGAGTTTTGCTATGTTTTCTAGAACCTTCTATTTTGGTAGTGGATGCCAAATGACATATTCTAAAATGTATTTCTAACCCTAAACCTAATTCGGGTTACTTAAGTCATTTCTGGCATTGTAAATGCAGTCTTTTTAGTGGAGTTTGGGAGAAGCATGTCATTGAGTCTATTTTCATAATGTAATAGAATATCACTTTTGATAATAATATTCCCCTTTCCCTATTGTGTTCATTTTTTCTTGGGTTGTGCCCTCATAAAAAATCTTGGCCCATCTGACCAGGATGCCAAACCCACAACGGTGACCTTGTCAGTGAGACGATCAAAAGTTTGACTACAATTCATCAAATTTTTGAGTAGGCTTAGGTGGGTTTTGACCAAGTTTGACCAAGTTAATTCATTTTTTTCTTTAACTGAGCTGTAGTTCTTCTTTTTTCGAGTTAGCTCATTTTGTTCTTGGTTGGGTGACTCTAGCTATGAGATCTAGCGACTCTGGTGTTTTCACAATACATCTACCCATCCTCCCGAAAGCGTGAGATGCTACCATGCATCACCATTCTAACATTTCCTCATATTGTAATGCTTTCTTAAGGCTCAAAAATTTGGAATTACACCATGTGGCCGAGGGTCCCATCTTTGACACTTAAATCAACCCAATATGCACATGCATAGACTGACGATAGAGATTCAACATAAGATTATAATATCACCATCCAACCTATCAAACAAAAAAATGATGCTACCAAACATGTCACCATTCCAGTGTTTCCTTACATTGCATTATTCCTTCAACACTGTGAAGCTTGAATTGCATCATGTTGTCATGTGTCGCCATTCCAATGTTTCTTCATATGACAATGTCTCCGCGAGACTCTGAAGCCTAAAATTACATGAGCTTCTTCCATGCTCCATTTCAGTCCTTCCTCATATTGTGATGCTTTCTCAAGGCTCCAAGACCTAGAATTGTACCATGTCGCAGGGGTCCCTGCCTTCTTCATAGGGAGGAGTCTCCTCATGAAATTTGAACTGTCTGCTGGAAATAAAGCTCATCTACATTGATGATTACATCTTAACCTTTTGTTGGGAGAGTCCAAGAACATCTAGGCCGTCCATTTCAAGGGGAAGATCTATCTCAATGACCAACATTTGTTTTCAAGGAAATCCATTTCCCCCCCCACGGTCAACCTTACATTTTGTGGTCAAATAAAACATCATGACATCCTTCCCTGCAGTTTTTTTTGTCCATGGCATGCTATCAAGGCTAGTTCTTTATGGTTGAGTGACTTATTATGCCTTGTTTCCATGATGTCAATGCATTCCATGCCTCTTTAATGCATGTAATGATCATATATTTGGGGGTTCAATCTCTTACGGCTAGATGCATTATTTTTTGTCTTGCTTGTCACTTTAAATAGGGACTGCATCTGCATTACAACCCTTGTTTCTTATGGAATGAGCCACTCATTTACCTTTAGTATGTTGATTAGATTGACCTCTTTGCAAGATGCAACCATTTTTACTTATAAACATGGCATTCATTTACCTTTACTATGTTCATTAGATTATTCTCTTTATCATGACAACTGTGGATGAAGTTTCTTTCTTCAATGAGTTCCTTTCTACTTACTCGACTCTATCAAGTCTTTTAACCAATATAGACACATTTTAAATTGTTTTAAAATCTTTTGTGCACTCCATGCTGTAATTCGTGGAATGGAAGGCCTATTCTTTTAAGACACAAATAAATTTATTGGATGATAATATGTTTATCGATTCTTGCATAAGTAACTTAATCTATTTGTGAACCTACAATGATTTAAATTTCTCTATCATAAATTAGAGCTCTACAATAACCTTGATGATTTTTTTTTTGTTGTTCTCTGGCATTTAGTATCATTCAAAAAAAAGATCAACACACCAAAAACTAGATCATTCTCTAAGATAAGCTTAAGGATCAATATTTAATCAAGATTTAGATACAAGTTAAGATCAATCCGTACAACACAAAAATGATGATAAGAACCAATTTCTTGACTTATAAACATTAAATAGCTATAATGACCCAAATCACAAGCAACATTCTAATAAAAATGCAGAATTTCAATTATGTGCATTTGTGTGTTCAATTAAGGTCATGTAGAACACAAATGTCAGATATTGCAAAAGCTTACATTTTAAGAAGGTTGGGTTGTTTGAAGAAGGTTACATTTTCACATTGCCATGCTTTGCAAACTTGCAGCTTTGGCTTTCCTACCTCCAAGCTCATTACCAACTCTTGTGCTATATTTTCTCAACACAATTAAAATATATATGTATAAACCTCAACTCATTTAAGAAATTGTAAAATGAAATGATTTATTTTAATGAGCTTCACAGAGAGTTCTTACAAACTGCATTGGAATAAACATTTTGGATTAACCTATGTATTGAAAAATAGTTAGTCATAGTTGTATTATATAACAAACTAGTTTTCTTTTATGGAAAGAAGAATTAAGATCAAAATATGATTTTCAGATATTCAATTTTTTGATAAAATTGGAGATGATGGTTATTTGTTTGGATTAATTGAAACCAAAAATTTCTTTGGTTATAGAAATACAAACCATGCAACAGTGCTAATACCCAATATTGTTTGCATGTCCCAGTTCAAGTAAGTCATATTGTACACATTGACAAGTATAATTGAGTTAATTATGGTATGAGAGATCTATTTTTAATCTCTAATAGTTATGCCAAAATAAACACGCGGAGAATCACATTATACCATTTTATAAATGCATCAATCTTCTACTCTAACACATAAATATATGAAGAAAAATATTCTACTTCTGCTTTTTTTTATTAATGTAAAATCTCTAGACCTGTGAGTTGGTGCAACAACAAACTTAAAAAATACAAGAGTATAAGAGAGCTTAGAATAAGACAATTGAACTATTTATTTATTTAGGACTATAGATATATAACATTGCCAAATTGAAAGAGAATGCAATGCAACCTTTAGATCAGGAAATAGCTCTGAGATGAGAACTAAGCTTTGATTTTACCATATTTCTCAATTGTTGCCAAAAAGAGATGCAAGTAGTGAGTAAATTAACTGCCTAGACAAATACTTAAATGTAGTCCTTTGAAAACAATTTATCTGTAGCTAAATTGAGATGAGAGAATTGAATAAACATGGTGTAGAATGATATAACATAGCATGGCAGCAGATGCCATGAATAATTTGAAGAAAGACCAAATCTATTGCATCATGACAACTCTATTGAGTCAGAGACCCCTAAGGTATAAAGTGAGTCACAAACCCCTAAGGTATAAAATGTTATTCAAGGTGACAAATACATGTATATGTTCATTGCAAGCCATTGGACATATTTGAGGTGCCAAGTAGGCATGTGGTAGTATAAAATGTCAAAAATACAAAAAGTTGTAAAATGTTGCAATGTTGTCCAAAATGTTGCTAAGAACATTTTCTTGCAAAATGACAATTTTGGAATGTGAAGGGTCATCAAGATTTTATGCTTGGATAGGAGTCTTTACGAAGTTGAAAAGTCATTCTCATTGCATATATTATGCAATTCATTGTAATGAAGAGCAGTGATGGGGGTAGGATGGTGATTTGAAGGTTAATGTAATGTGACCATTTTGGTTTTTGGTGCAACTCGGACTTTACCTTGTGTTTTGATTGCAAACCTATACTTCTTCCTCTAGATCTCATGGACATGATTCTGAAATAGCCTTTCGATAGCTGAATGCATATTCCTATATTGATTTTGTATAGATTTTTTCATTGTTGTTAATATTTATCTATTGGGTAATCTGTAGGTATGTTAATGCATCCATTAGTTTTGTTTCCACCTTGATTACACATAACAAATCATTTACACACAAAAGTCATTGGCTAATTGCACCTCCATTCCAACATAGATTTCATATTGTTTGTGGAGAATTTAGTCTCAAATGAGACTGTAGAGAATCTTTCAAGAGCTTGTACCAACATCCTTTCAATAAATTCTCCTTATTTTTACTTGACATTTATCAAATGTGACAAATATGTCGATCATCGTGTCATTGAATTTTTTTAAACACCACAAGGTCAAAATATATCATTAAACTTTGCCTTGTACATTGGTTGATTTTGTGCAACTTATGTGGCAAGGGCAAGAAAATGTTCAATTAGGTAAGGCTGTAAGTAGCAAGTAGAGCAACTTAGTAAAGGTGGTAATCTCTAGATTTTATCTAAAAATGAAAACCAAATAGATAAAATAGCTAGGTGGACTTGAAAAACTATACATTTTATTCTATTTTCTAATGTTTATTTTTGTGGAATTGGATTTAGAATAAGAATTTTTCCAATTCCACATGTTTAAATGAAAGATTGAATTCTAGTATCTGGAGTAAGTGGGAATAAAAAATTCAAATTAGTGTAAATTCCAAGTCCAATTTAGTGCATTCAAACTGCAGTTTACAATTTTTTTTGAAGTTAGAAATGTCAAATCTCGTTCAATTCTAGTAACCCTTTAGACTCTTAGAGGATGCACAGAGAATGGTTTTTTAAATAAGCTCTACAGAACATCAAAATATTGATTCATATATTTCAAAAATATCTTATATAAATGACTAGTATACTAATCTATTCAAAATTAAAATTCTAATTAATCTTTTGTATCATTTATGATGAAACTCAAAAATTCTATAATTAGGAAATAAAAATTGACGAGTTTTCAAATAAAGATCACATCACAATTTTAAAGAGGGATGTAATCTCATGAATTGCAATGATTGTTGGATGTGAAAAAAAGATTTTTTTAAAAAGGTTTGAAAAAACTTAATAAAATGTATGTGACATGAATAAAGCTAGATTTACCAACCTTTGATAATGCCCTCCCTACAAGTAATAAATTGGGAAGCTTTAGAAAGAGGTATGAACATCCATAAAGCATGATGAAGGTGGAACTTTTTGTGTCAGGTATCACCTTTACGTATATTTTTGTAGATGTGTATGCAAAATGTAGAAGCACTAATAAGGTGCATTGTGTTGGTATAATGCCTCAAAGAGATATTGTCCAATGGAATTGAATGACCATAAGCTTTGTATGAAATACATGTAAAAGAATGAAAATTTTAAACAAAAGCAATTGAAATTGATAAAGCCAAACATTCTACATATGTCCTCCCTAGTCATGTCAAAATGAGAGCTTTGTAATAGGGCGTGGAGATTCATCCAAGAGAAATGGAGGGATATTTCTATGGCAAAATTATTGAGGGAAATATTGTGGTAGAAAACCATGCAAAATGTGGAATTGTAGACAAAGAACCTAATTTTTTTGATAGAATTTTATAATTAGATGTCTTGTCAAGGAATGATATGAATGTAAAATGAGTACAAAATGAATTTCACAAAGAATATTTGATGTCCACATCTTTTCTAAACATACCATCAAAATAGCTACTAAACTAGTTTACACGAATCTAAAACTCTATCAAATTATGTTGGTATTTGCATCATGCATATGATTTGCTAATAAAATTAGTTTAGTACAGCATAAATGTGAATTGAGTATTTCAATGACCCTTAAAACATAATTTTATATTTGTACTTAAATGTCTTTATAGTCAAATTCAAATAAAATATCTCAAGCAACATCACTAAGCACAAATTAATTGTTCAAGATTAAACACTGAGTACCCCTATATACAAGCCTTGTTAATGTGTCCATATACTAATTCATTTGTATATGAAATGGAATAGGATTTTAATGTTAGTTTTTTTAGAAGCAAAGGGAGTTTTGAAAAATGAAATAGACATAAGATCTCAAATAGTTCATAAACTATGCAAATTTGACATGTTCAAGAAGAGAATACTTACACAAAATGAAGCCGAATCATGCTAGACAAGTTGAGTATTGACCCTTCTAGTTTTTTATTTGTTAGTTTCTTGAAAATGACACATTCAAAATGCACTTATGAGCAAATACCTAGAATGAATGAAATTGATTAAATAATAAGGTATATTTTTTTGAGCTTCACTTGGTTTCGAGAATACTTTAATATTCTCTACTTAACAAGGCCAAAAACATGAAGATGGAAGCTCATATGGCCTCACCCCCTCCCCCTAACATCAATCTAAATTCCTCATTAACATCTAATTACATATTTCATTCATTCATCCATTTATGAACTATAACATTCAATCAATGCAATCAAATAACATTCATTAATATGATATAAAATTCATTAATACTAAACACTAATCCATAATTCATTAACATGTAAAAATATTATTTAGAATGACATAAAGTTCAATATTAATACACAACATTCATAGAAATTTACTTAAAACAATGTTCTTTCATTATTCAACAAGGTTTATCAAAGAGCATTTAAAAAAAAATCATTTAAAAATTTTTTCTTAGATTTCTTAAGAAAAATGTTGATAGGAGCATCAATATCTTCCTCATTCTCCTCCTCTTGTGGCTACAATGTCAAATTATGATGCTGATGCAGGAGCATCCAGTGGTGTAAGGGCAATCCTATATCACCCAAAAATATGCTTAGAGATAGTTTCTATTTAATGTGTTTTATTTCTGGATACCCATTTGGGTCAAATAAAGGTTCCAACTCTCACAGTTCCACTATTAGTTTTTTGGGTTAGATTTTTTAAGAACCTTGGGATACATGTAAATGCATAAAATGGGTTATTTTGTAATAAAGCCAAAATTATGATGAGTTAGAGGGTATAATTTGGAGGGATGATTATACTTGTAATTTAAAGTGCTCTAAAAAAAGAATTAGGTCAAAAGACTTTACGGTTAGAAAGTTATTGCAGTTTTAAGTTTTCTGGAGACCTCCTAAGAGCACTTCAAAGTTAGATTTGGGGCACTAAATGGCCTTGTACGAGGCTGAAAAATGGGAGATCAGTGAAGCTAGTCCATAGGACTGTAGAACGCTTGGAGAGCTTTCCAAAAATGTAAATGGTTCATCAATTGGAGTCTCAATTCAAAAGTTATGCCTCCTGGAAGTTGGACTACCATTTCTGGATTCTTCTAATTTTACACCGACTTCTAACGTGACTTCTAGAACCTTCTGTTTTGGTGGTAGATGTCAACTGGCATATTCTAGAATGTATTCCTAACCTAAATAAATTGGGTTTATTTAAGAACATTTCTGGCATTGTAAAGGTAGTTCTGAGTGGAGTTAGAGAGAAGTTACTGTGTGGAGGATTTCTTTCTCCAGAATCATACTATTGTAAACCCATAGGGCATTTTTAATTGATAATAATATTTCCCTTTTCCTGTGTTTTCACTCTAGTCTTTGGTTGTGTCTCCATCAAGTGGTATTAGAACAGGTTTTCTTGAGTGTGTACACAGAGCGTCGACTATGAGATAGTTTGCATCAGGATTGTGTGGTTGTGGGTTTGAGACAAGAAGATGCCTCCATGAAGGGAATGTGGTGGAAGGGCTGGAGTTGTTACTCTTGAGGTTAGAGCCCTCTAGAGACAAGTTCAAGCATTGCAGGAGGAGATTCACAAAGGACTAAATGTTGCCATAGGCAACGAAAGTGAGGAAGAAAATGAAGAAGAAGAAAATATTGGACAAGAAGGGGAAGGTGAAGAGGAAATCCTAAATTAGGCAGAGGAGAGGCTTTTTAGGGCCATTTCTAAGCTTGGAAAAAGACCTAAAATTGATGTGGGTATGTTTTCAGGAACTCTAAACCTAGATGAGTTGATCAATTGGATCAATGAATTAGAGGAGTATTTTGAGTATGAGGATATCAGGGACCTAAAGAGGGTTAAGTTTGCGAAGAAAAAAATGAAAGGCCATGACAAAATCTAGTGGTAAGAGATTCAGTTGGAAAGGAATAGAAGAGGAAAGGAGAAAAGCACAAGGTGGGATCGCATGGTGGACAAACTAAAGAAGTAATTCATTCCTGTTGATTACAAGCTTGATTTGTTCAAGAAAATGCAAGGGTTAAAGCAAGTAGGAAAATTTGTCTAGGAATATATAGAGGAATTTTATCGACTTCTTATTAGGGAAGGGCATGTAGAAGCTAATAAGGAGAAGGTTACTCGTTACCTCAGTGGGTTACAACCTAGCATTCAGGAGGAGTTAAGTGTGGTTAGAATGACTAGCATTGAAAAGGCATACCAATTTTCCCTACAAGTTGAAGAGAAGCTAAATAAAAGGTTTGATGGAAGGCAAAGAGGGTGCGGTCAAGGAGGAAGGGGCGGTGGTAGGTCATTTGGAGGCCAAAATGAGAGGTAGAAGAAAAATGAAGATGTGGGTACTAGTAGGAACCAGAGGAACGAGGGTTTCAACCACTCCCATGATCAAAACTTTGGAGATCAGAGAGGAAGAGGCAAAGGACGCAGACAAGGTTAAGGAAGAGGAGGCTTCTATGGTACCTATTTTCATTATAATGAAGAAGGTCATCGTGCATTTGAATGCCTTCAACGAAAAGGAAGGATAGATAGGAGAGCTGATGGTCAAGAAAGGTTTTGTCATGTGGATGAGGATGCACAATCATCACATTCTAAGGATGCAGAAAGGGGAGAGGTTCTCATAAATGAAAGGGTCTTACTAAGTAGTGAGACTGAACCTGGACAAAGGAGGAGTTTGTTTTGTACCAGGTGCAAGTGCGAGGATAAGTGTTGTGATGTGATTGTTGATGGTGGTAGCACTGACAACTTGGTGTCTGAGGAGATGGTTTCTAAGCTAAAGCTCAAGAGGGAGAAACACCTCAAACCCTATCAGATTGCTTGGGTGAAGGATGATCATAAGGTCCTAGTCAGTGAACAATGTTTGGTGAAGTTCAAGATTGGGAGTTACCATGATGAAGTTCTTTGTGGCATTATTCCAATGGATGTCTTCAATTTATTGTTGGGAAGACTGTGAAAATTTGATAGACATGCTATACATGATGGTCATGCAAATACATACTCTCTAACATGGATGGAGTTTGCCACAAACTGAAGCTCTTGATAAAGGAAGGTGAAAAGGTATGCAATAGTGCTAAGATATGTCTTGTTGATAGAAGAATTTTTTTGGATGGTATGAAACATTAGAAAATGTGATATGCTTTGATTCCTAAAAGAGATAAGGAAGGTAGTAGAGAAATTCCACCTAAAGTTTTAGGCCTATTAGGTGAGTATGGAGATTTCATCTCTGATAATGTTCCAGAAGGGTTGCCACGAGTAAGGTAGATCATTCATCAGATAGATTTAATCCCTGGAGCTAGTTTTCATAATAAGTTTGCTCATAGGATGACTCCTATTGAAATTGAGGAGCTAAACAAACAAGTTCAGGAGCTATTGAGGAAGGGTTTGATTCGAGAGAGCCCGAGTCCATTTGCAGTACCTATAGTACTAGCACCAAAGAAGGATGGAGAGTGGAGAATGTGCACAGACTCTCGAGCTATAAATAGAATAACCATCAAGTATCGATTTCCTTTGCCAAGAATGGATGATCTTTTGGACTACTTGAGTGGAGCTCAGTACTTCACAAAGATAGATCTCAAGAGTGGCTATCACCAGATATAGATACGAGAGGGAGATGAGTGGAAGACTGCATTCAAGACCAAGGAGGGTCTATATGAGTGGTTAGTCATGCCCTTTTGACTAACCAACATGCCAAGCACCTTCATGCAACTTATGAAGGAGGTACTAAAGAAATTTTTGGAAAAATTTGTTATTGTCTATTTGGATGATATTTTAATTTTCAGTAAGAATTTGGATGAACATTATTGCACATTCATAGTGTCCTTGAAAGGTTGAGGGAAGAGAAAATGTTGATTAACTTGAAGAAATGTAGCTTTGTAAAAAAAGATTTAGTCTACTTGGGGTTTGTTGTATCATCTGAAGGTCTCAAAATGGATCCAAAGAAGGTAAGGGCCATATTGGAATGGCCTACTCCAAGGTCTACTATTGAGGTGAGATCATTTCATGGTTTGGTTAGTTTTTATAAGAAGTTCATTAAGAATTTCAGTGGCATATGTGCACCCCTGACTAAAAAAATAAGGGGGGATAGGAAAGAGTTCAAGTGGACTACAATAGCTACAAGGAGTTTTGAATTGTTGAAGAAGAAGGTGATAAAACAACCTATGTTGGCACTTCCTAATTTTAGTAAAGTGTTCCAGGTAGATTGTGATGCTAGTGGCAGTGCTATTGGGGCTGTATTGAGCCAAGAAGGTAAGCCTATTGCATATTTTAGTGAAAAATTGAATTATTCAAAGAAGTAGTATTCTGTTTATGATAAGGAGTTCTATGCAATCATTCATGCCTTAAAGAAAAGGATGCATTATTTATTGCCAAAAGAATCTTTCTTGTATACTGATCACTAGGCATTGTAGTACCTAAATAGCCAAGGTAAATTGAACTAGAGACACATGAAGTGGGTAGAGTTGATGCAGAGCTATACATTTGTGTTGAAACATAGAAGTGGAAGGTCTAATAGGGTTGCAGATGCATTGAGTAGGAGACAATTGTTGCTTACAGTAATACAGGTTGAAGTGGTTAGGTTTGATGAACCCAAGAATATGTACCCAGAAGATCTTGATTTTGTTGAAGCATGGAAGGCTTGTAAAGAACTTGTTACTATAGATAGAACTAGGTGGCTAGATTATTTGATTCAGGATGGTATGCTGTTCAAGGGTAGTCAATTATGCATTCCAAGGAGTTCCATGAGAGAAAACTTGATCAAAGAGAAACACAACGGGGGAATGACATGAAACTTTGGTTGAGATAAGACCATTGCCATTCTTAGAGAACATTATTTTTGGCCTCAAATGTCACATGATGTGAAGAAATTTGTGCAGAGTTGTCAAGTATGTCAAGCAGCCAAAGGATTTAGTCACAATATTGAACTTTTTCAGCCATTGCCCATTCCATCAAAGCCTTGGGAGGACATAAGTATGAATTTTGTTCTTAGGTTGCAAAGGACAAAAAGGGTTAATGACTCAATATTTGTGGTGGTTGATAGGTTCTCCAAGATGGCACATTTCATCCCATGCCACAAGACTCATGATGCTATCCATATTGCAGATTTTTTTTTTAGAGAGGTGGTGAGACTACATGATCTCCCAAAGAGTATTGTTTCTGAAAGAGATACTAGATTTTTGGGGTATTTCTGGAGGACTTTATGGAAGAAGTTGAGGATAGTATTGAGGTTTAGTTCTACACATCATCTGTAGCCTGATGGAAAGACCAAAGTGGTAAATAGAAGTCTGGGAAATTTGCTGAGGTGTTTAGTGGGAGATAAGCCCAAGGGATGGGATTTGATTCTACCACAAACATAATTTTCTTACAATAATTCTATAAATAGGAGTACTGGTAGATCACCATTCCAAATTGTGTATGGAAGTAGCCCAAGGACTCCACTAGAATAAAGGAATATGAAGCTGTTAGGATAAACCACGGATAGAAATAAAAACTACATGCAAATATAACCAATAACAGAAAATAATAGAACACACATAAATGAACACAAGGCACCAAGATTTAACGTGGTTCACCCAATCCCTGGGCTACATCCACCAAACAGCAAGTCTGATCTTATTACAATCCAGTGATTACAACCTGATTACAATCCGTAATCCCTTACATCTCAATACTGCCGCAAGAACCAATTTCGTATTACCACATATAAAAAATACCCAACCCTAAGCCCTTTTTATACAAGTATTAAACCACTTTAGGGTTATAACATGTCCGCCATATGTCGGCCATAATATGTCGGCTACCATGTCGGCTACTTCCAAATTTTTTTTTTTTTCGGGGCGATGCCTCGAACCCCACTATTTATGAAGTATGTACAGTACTTTCCTGATCAGTCACCACAATCTAATAGAAGCAAGGGGAGAGGACAAGTGTCGAAGCAGAAGAATTTGTTGAACATATCAAGAGCCTACATCAGGAGGTCCATGCACACATCACCAAGATGAATCAATAGTATAAAGGTAGGGCAGATCAAAGGAGGAGACATAAGGAGTTCCAAGTAGGGGATCTAGTTATGGTACACTTACAAAAGGAATGGTTTCCAATGGGTAGTTACAATAAGCTGAAGATGAAAAAAATTGGCCCTTGTAAAATTTTGAAGAAGCATGACTTAGGAAATGCATATGAGGTGGAGTTTCCAGATGGGATTCACATTTCTCCTATCTTCAACATTGTAGAGTTAACAAAATATCATGATGATGGTGTAGATGAGGGGTTGATGCCTGAGCCACGTTCAATTCCTACTTCTAAGAAGGAGGAGATAGAAGAGATTCTAGATAGTCGTGTGGGTAGGAGTACCAAAAATAGGCAGTATGAAGAGTACTTGGTGAAGTGGAAAGGATGACCAATAGAGGAGTCAACTTGGATATGAGCAGCAGAGGTTGCCCATTTGGGTTTTCCTCTACCATAAAGTGACAGGGTCACTTTTCAATCTACCCTAGGTGTTTGATGCAGGAGCATCCAGTGGTGTAAGGGCAATCTTGTATCACCCAAAAATATGCTTAGAGATAGTTTCTATTTAATGTGTTTTATATTTGGATACCCATTTGGGTCAAATAAAGGTTCCAACTCTCATAGTTCCACTATTAGTTTTCTGGGTTAGATTTTTTACGCACCTTGGGATATGTGTAAATGCAAAAAATGGGTTATTTTGTAATAGATCCAAAATTATGATGATTTAGAGGGTGTGATTTAGAGGAATGATTATACTTGTAATTTAAAGTTCTTTAGAAAAAGAATCAGGTCAAAAGACTTTATAGTTAGAAAGTTATTGCAGTTTTAATTTTCCTGGAGACCACCTAAGAGCGCTTCAAAGTTAGATTTGGGCACTAAATGACCTTGTATGGGGCCAAAAAATGGGGAACAAGAAAATCTCTTCCATAGGGCTATAGAGCACTTCGAGAGCTTTTCAAAAATATAAACGGTTCTTCAATCGGAGTCCTAGTTCAAAAGTTATGCCTCCCAAAAGTTGGACTACCATTTTTGGATTCTTCTAATTTTACACCGACTTCTAAAGTGACTTCTAGAACCTTCTATTTTGGCAGTGAATGTCAACTAGTGTATTGTAAACTTTATTCCTAACCCTAAATGAATTGGGGTCTATTTAAGAACATTTCTTGCATTGTAAAGGTAGTACTTAGTGGAGTTAGAGAGAAGGTACTGTGTGGAGGATTACTTTCTCCAGAATCATACTATTGTAAGCCCATAGGGCATTTTTCATTGATAATAATATTTCCCTTTTCCTATATGTTCATTCTGATCTTTGGTTGCGTCTCCATCAGATGCTTCCTCCTTCTTTGAGGAGCATGAGGGTGCTGCACTGAAGGGGGGTCTACTGCAATAAAAAGTAAATGGGTTAAATTCACATACTTTTTTTTACTGTCACAACTATTTCATTAACTAGTAGAACATAACATACAAAAATATTGTGTAAGCACTATAACATACCAAAAATTAGTGACCTTAACAATATAACATATTGAAAAAATGAGTTAGCTTAGGGCATCATTTATTGTCCATACAAGCATTGCATGGAATTAAAATTGTCTTTATCCTATTGGTCTAGAGATGTCATACATAGTGACCCCATTCCATAACTTCAACAACTCGTCAATAAGGGGCTCAATATACATGTTCATATCTTTAACCTAGTACTTACTTAGTTGAATGTAGATAAACATTACATAATTGTTATGACCATTTTGATGCGATGTTTTTAAATTAATTTAGATAACTATTAAATGAAAAAATACAAAATTTTCTCCCTCTTTATGGATATTCAAGGAGGAAAGTTATTGTTAATAACAAAAATAGGTCACTTTGAGTGAAAAGATCTTATATCTCTAAATGGTTCAACATCATTTGCTAAAAGCTTCAAATTATGAGGTTATTCTATATAAATAATGGCCACCTATCTTTTGTTGGATATAATTGTCAAATTGTGTGTTTTCTTCAATGTTACACAAATTTCATATCAATTGTCAGTTAATGCTTACTGAGCTCACTTGGTCAGCAAGATAGTTTTCCTTATCTATTGAGCATTCTTGAAGTTTACTTTACAAAGATAGTGTCTACTGAGCTCACTTGGGTGTCGAAGGAAATTATGGTAGAAAGCAGTGTTAACCAAGTTCACATGGTTAACAAAGGAAAGTTGGACTGAGTTAGTGCTAACCGAGTTCACTCGGTTACCAAAATATTTTTGCAAGTTTGCAGTGTTAACCAAGCTTCTGTTGGTTAACATAGGAAATCATCTTAGAACTAGCGTTTATCGAGCAAGATCAGCTAATAAAGGATTTTTTTGTTTTGGCATGAGAAGCTAAATTATTTGAAGTATTGTTTCTAGCTGACTATGATGATGAATATTGGTCATTTTATTTTTTATTGAGCTGACTTGACAATCTAGAAGGTATAAATAAAAGGTCAATTTGAGATTTCTAGTGTATGTGCAAGTGTGTTGATTGAATTAAGAAGGAAAGAGTGAAAGCAAACTTGAAGGATAAGTAGGTATCCTTGTGGAGAAAAAAAGTGTTATTCAATTAGGAAGGATCAAGTATGAACCAGAGTAGAGATTTGTAATCAACAATTTAGTTGCATCACAATCAAGTCATTTCATTATTACTCTCTAACCATTGTATTAGTGATCTAAGATCTCTTAACAAAGTTGGTTTAACAACCAGCTGTAAATCCTCTAAGAAGGTGACAATTCCATTGAATTATTTTAAGACTTCTTGCAAGGCCACTCCTAATAGGGTGATTAAATCCTCTAACAAAGTCACACCTAACAGTGTGTTCTGTAACCTTTAACCAGGTTGGCTCCTAACAGGGCTCACTTTATAAGAGTCAAAATTAGTAATTAGTTACATTGGTGGTTTTTCCCATATTGGGTTTCCACATTAAATTTGGTGTCTCATGTGTTCATATTATTTCTCTTATGCTTGCAAAATTAATTATTGTTAATATTGTAAGATTTGCTAAAAGTAATTCACACTTTGCATTTACTGAGTTACAACATTTTCTGTGTGTTTATTGAGTAACAACAATAATCAATTTTCTCAGTCTAAATTTTATTTTTGACATCTAAGGGATCTGAGATTTATTTTAGTGGTAACTGATTCACTGCCCATCTTAGTTACTCCTATATTTCCAACAATTGGTATCAGAGCTTTTGGTGCTTGCAGGAAAGGTTCCAAGGACCTGAGCTAAAGACTAGGATGTCTTACAAGAGAGAGATTCCAAAGCTAAACATAAACAACTTTTCAGCATGGCAAGGACTCATGAGACTACATTTGGCCACCATTAGTGATTCAAGCTTGAAATACCTTGATGAAGAATACAAAACTCCTACTGGTACATTATCTATTGGAGATCTTGCTGGGAAAAGAACCATAACATCATGATGATTGATATTGCATCTTCTCTCAACTATGATCAATTTGATGAGATCAAAGACTACGAAACTACTTTTGATACGTGGAACAAGCTAAAGAACATTAACGGTGGTGATGACAATGTGAGGAGAGCCAAAGTAGAAAACCATAGAGGATAGTTTAATTAGATGAGAATTAGAGATGATGAAAATGTTGCCAAATATGTGGAAAGAATCAAAGCTAGTGTCAGTGCAATCAGAGCTTCTAGAGGAGAAATCAAGGAAGAAACTATTGTAAATAAAATTCTCAGAACATTTCTTCCTATCTATGCAATTAGAGTATCTACTATTCAAGAAAAGAGGTGTGATTCAAATCACAAGTTAAGTTTGGATGTCTCAATAGGAAGATTGACAACCTTTGAGCTAGATAACTTTGATAATTATGTTCCGGCTTCCAAAAATGTTGAGTTTGCATTTGAAGCTAAACTTTCACTCAAAGAGAAAGACAAGAAAATAAGGGGCATTCAATCAAAAAGTGAAGAGGAAATAGAGGAAATTTCTAACAATGATCTTGAATTTGTTGAAGCTTTACTTGCAAAGAAATATTCTAGAGGTAGAGGAAAATACAAAGGTAAAGTTCTTGTAATCTATATTTCATGTGAAGAGATTGGTCATATTGCTTTCAGGTGCCCAAACAAAGAGACCAAGAATGAGAAGAAGAGTCACAAGTACAAAGGCAAGAAGGATTTCAAAAATCACAAATCATACAAGGAAAAAGGTAAGAAAACTTGCTTTATGGCTAAAGATTTTGATAATAGTGAAGATATGATAGTATACATTGCTATAAAAGATGAATTTGATGAAGAAGAAGATAAGATGGAACTTATCTCTTGTGTTAGTAAAAATGATACATGGATCATAGATAGTGGATGTTTACATCATATGACTGGAGATAGAACAAAGTTTGAACATTTTGAACACTATGATGGAGGTAGTGTAAGGTTTGGAAACAATGAACCTTGTTGTATAAAAGTGAAAGGCCGAATCTCATTAACCAATGAACTCGTATGTGACAATGCTTATTGGGTTGAAGGACTAAAAAATAATTTGCTAAGTGTGGCACAACTAATCAACATTGGATTCAAGGTAGAATTCATGGATGGAAAGGCAAGACTGCTGGATGACAAAGGGAATCTAATTGGATTAGGAAAGCAAACAAGAGGTAACCTATTTTATCTTGATTTTGGTGATTGCTCATGTTTTATTGCTCAAATGGAAGAAAGTTGGTTATGGAATAGAAGACTATGTCATGTAAAATTTGATAATATGGTCAAGATAAGAAAATTCAAAAAAGTAAGAGGTATCCCTAGTTTGAAGAAACTAGATGTTGGTTTATGCAAAATTGCTAGATTGGCAAAATGGGAAAGACTAATTTTAGGAGCAAAAACTATCAATCTAAAGATGTCTTAGAAATTATGCATACTGACCTATGGGGGCCCATTGGAATAGAAAGTTATAGTGGAGAAAAATTCTTTATTTCTTTTGTTGATGACTATTCTAGAATGATGACTGTTATGTATCTTAGAGAAAAGTCAGAAGCATTTGAGAAATTCAAATGGTATCTAGCAAGAGTAGAAAAAGAAACTAGAAAAAGATTGAAATGCTTAAGATTAGATAGAGGTGGTGAATTCATCTCCAATGAATTCAATAATTTTTGCATTGAAAGAGGAATCAAAAGGAAGGTATTAGCCCCTGGTACTCCTGAGAAGAATGGAATAACTAAAAGAAGAAATAGATCCATCATAGATTGTAAAAGGACTATGATGATTGAAAAGAATGTTGCTATCAAATACTGGAAGGAAGCCATCAACATTGTAGTTCATAATTTGAACCAAGTTCAGTTGAAGGACTCACATAAAACTCCCTAAGAATTATGGTATGGCTACAAACCCGGTGTAAGTTACCTGAAAGTATTTGGCAGTAAATGTTATATTTTGAAAGAGTCTAGAAAAGGAAAATTTGATGTGAAAGGCGATGAAGGTATATTCTTAGGATATTCTTGTAGAAGTAAGACATACAGATGTTTGGATTTATCTACTCATAAATCATAGAAAGTGCACATATGAGAATTGATGAGTTTGCAGAAAAGACTGAAGAAGAAAGCAAAAGGAAACCAGAAGATTACAAAAGATTTGTTTACTTTGAACTTGATACATTTCCAGGCACATCTAACAATAAGGATATTTCACTTCTCAAGTCTTCCTTAGCTAGTGAGTTACAAGAAGTACAAACTGAGTCACAGGGACTCGAGTCACACTCTAAAGCTACCAAGCCAACGCCTGTCAAGTTTGAACAACCCAAGCTAGAAGTTGAAACTCAAAATGAAGGCAATGCAATTCATTCAAAAGGCAAAGAACCTATATTGGCCAAATATGTTAGAAGACATCATGCACTTGATCAGATTATTGGAGGTAAATCAAAAGGTACTATGACAAGAAGTAAGCTAAAAGGTACATGTTTACTTGTTGATTTTGAACCTAGAAGTGTTAAAGATGCATTAGAAAATGAAATTTGGATTCAGGCTATGAATGAAGAGATAGAAAAAATAGAGAATAAAAAAACTTGGACCCTTGTTCCTAGGCCTAAAGATAAAAATGTGATTGGAACAAAATCAGTGTTTAAAAATAAGTTGAATGAAGATGGACAAGTATCAAGAAAAAAAACTAGATTAGTATGTAAAGGCTATTCTCAAGAAGAAGGAATTGATTATGGTGACACTTTTGCTCTTGTTGCAAGATTAGAAGGTGTTAGGACCCTACTTGCACATGCTACACACAAAGGATTCAAAGTATATTAGATGGATGTTAAATCTAAATTTCTCAATGGTATTCTTGATGAAGAAGTCTACATTGAACAACTAGAAGGTTTTGTTGATCTGAATAAAAGGGACATGGTCTGGAAATTACACAAAGCACTATATGGTCTGAAACAAGCTCCTAGAGCATGGTATGAAAGGTTACATAACTAACTTATACATATTGATTTTTAGAGAACTAATGATAACAATAGTTTGTATATTAAGAAAGGATCAGATGACAAGATTGTATTGTTAGAGATATTTGTGGATGATACTCTATTTACAGGGAATGATGATCTATGCAAAGATTTTTTAGAAAAAATGAACAAAGCTTTTGAAATTTCAATGTTTGGTGAGATAAAATTCTTTGTTGGATTGCAAATACAACATAACACAAATGGTATCTACATTACTCAATCTAAGCATATCAAAGAGATACTCAAGAAGTTTGGTATGAAAGATTCAAAACTAGTTGGTACCCCTGTATGTACTAGACTCAAGCTGATCAAAGATGATAATTCTAAATAGGTAGATTAGACCTTATACAGATCAATGATTGGAAAATTATAGTACGCAGTTCACACAAGGCCTGATATTGCTTTAGCAATTAGGATAGTGGCAAGATTCTCAACTAAACCTAGAGAAAATCATATGATGGCAATCAAAAGAATCTTGAGATATTTGAAAGGCACCGAAGACTATGGATTATGGTACAAACTTGGAGGAAACTTAAACCTAAAGGTATTCATTGATGCTGATTGGGCTGGAAATCTTGATGACAAAAAAAGTACAAGTGTTGGAGCATTATTTCTTCGTAAAAGGTTGGTATCTTGGACTAGCAAGAAGCATAACTACACATCCCAATCTACAACAAAAGTAGAGTATGTAGTAGCAGCAGTGAATTATTCTAATATTTTATGGTTTAAATAGTTGTTAGAATGCATGAAGGTTGAGATCAAAGAACCAGTTGTCATGTTTTGTGCTAACACTAGCACAATTAACATTTCAAAGAACCTAGTGATGCATTCCAAAACTAAACAAATTGCTATAAAATATTATTTTGTGAAAGAATTAGTGCAGGATAAAAAAATCAGATTGGAATATGTTCATACAAAAGAAAAAATTGCAGACATATTCACTAAGCCATCACCTAAGGATGCATTCCTATATCTAAGAGGTAAGTTAGGGGTCATTCTGCTATTTGAAGCTCACTAAATGAAGTTTTAGTGATGCATCAACATGAATCAAGTTGAAGATCAATCAGTTGATGTAACATAGACAAGAGAATATTGCATATGTATTAGTATTCAAGGTACATTGATACTAATTTGGTATGTGTTTTCTTTGGCATGTGTTGTCAAAGAGGGAGAAGATTACTATCATATCTTTCTGAAATTTGTTTATATATTTCCAAGGGAGAAATATACTACCATAGAAGTTATGTAATTCCCTTACAGAGGGATATTACTACATGAAATGAGTTTTTGTGAAAAATCTAATAGGGAGAAACTTTCTGTCAGAGAAATTCTTGCTCTAAAATTTCATTATGCTATGACATGTTGTGTTGCCATCAATGCCAAAGAGGGAGATTGTTGGATACAATTGTCTAATTGTGTGTTGTCTTTGGTGTTACATAAATGTCATATCAATTTTCATTTAGTGTTTATTGAGCTCAATTTGTTAGCAAGACAATTTTCCTTGTCTATTGAGCATTCCTGAAGTTTACTCTGCAAACACAATGTCTATTGAGCTCACTCACGCATCGAAGGAAATTATGGTAGAAAGCAGTGTTAACTGAGTTCACATGGTTAATGAAGGAAAGTTGGACTAAGTTAGTGCTAACCGAGTTCACTCAGTTACCAAAAGATTTTTGCAAGTTTGTAGTGTTAACCAAGCTTTTGTTGGTTAACACAAGAAATCATCTTAGAACCAGTGTTTACTGAGTAGGGTCAGCTAATAAAGGATTTTGTTATTTTGGCATGAGAAGATTAATTATTTTAAGTATTGTTTCTAGCCGACTATGATGATAAATATTGGTGATTGTAATTTGTATTGAGCTGACTTCACAATGTAGAAGGTATAAATAAAAGGTCAAGTTGATATTTCTAGTGTATGTGAAAGTGTGTTGATTGAATTAAGAAGGAAAGAGTGAAATAAAACTTGAAGGATAAGCAGGTATCCTTGTGGAGCAGAAAAGTGTTATTCAATCAGGAAGGATCAAATATGAACTAGAGCAGAGATCTGTAATCAACAATTCAATTGCATCACAATTAGGTCATTTCATTGTTACTCTCTAACCATTGTAGCAGTGATCTAAAATCTCTTAACAGAGTTGGTTTAAAAACTAGTTGTAAATCCTCTATCAAGGTGACAATTCCATTGAATTTTTTTAAGACCTCTTGCAAGGCCACTCCTAACAGGGTGATTAAATCCTCTAACAAGGTCACACCTAACAGTGTGTTTTGTAATCTTTAACCAGGTTGGCTCCTAACAGGGCTCACTTCAAAAGAGTGAAAATCAATAACTAGTTATATTGGTGGTTTATCCCATATTGGGTTTCCACGTTAAATCTAGTGTCTCATGTGTTCATATTATTTCTCTTATGCTTGCAAAATTAATTATTGTTAATATTGTAAAATTTGCTAAAAGTAATTTAGACTCTGCATTTACTGAGCTATAATATTTTCTATATGCTTACCAAGTAACAACTACAATCAATTTTCTTAGGCTAAATTTTATTATTGACATCTAAAAGATCTAGGATTTATTTTAGTGGTAATTGAATCAACCCCTCTCTTAGTTACTCCTATATTTAGAACATCTTCTATGTCCATAAATGTAGAACTATTTGTAAAAATTCACATAATGTCATCTTGAATTCTATTGCGTCCATGGTAATCCATAAATTGTGCCAAGCTAGTGCACTTGAATAATCGTTCAAGACATGGAATAATGAGAATGTATTGAAGAACCTTATGAGACACCTTTTTTATTCTTTGAACTAATCAGTATCTACTAATATGAAAATCAAGGCATTCTATTGTAAATTCATGATATTTATGATATAGAATATGATCATTGGGACATGGATGTCTTGTCTGATACTTCATTCCAATTTGATTCATAATAGTAGATAATTCTTAGTATACATGATAGTAGTAACAAAAAATCACCTATCAACCTACAACAACAAATATGATTTGTTAATATAATGGATAGTAATGGTATGCTAACATTGAAGATGACAAAAATGGCATACCTTAGCATGTGTGACATTGCTACATTAGATAAACTATTCATAACCTTCAAGTTTACGAACAACACTATAACAGAGAGAAAAGTTGTTTGGGAGCCTTGGTATAGGGGTTTGTATGCCTTCTCAAGTATAGGTATATCAGTATCATCTTCATTGTCATTATCATATGCACTAGTACCATCATCATGATTACCTTGATCAGTTGTGCCAATACCATCTTCTTCAATCATTTCCTTTGACACATTATTAGCTACACCAATTCCATTGTCTTCAATTGTGTTCTCTGCTATAGGATCATCTTTTTCCATGGGAGCATTATCCTCAGCTTGGATATTCACACTTCCATGTGTTGGATCCAATTAATTAATTATGTATTATCTTTAATGTTATACAAATGTCATATCATTATTAGACAATGTATGCCAAGCTCACTCAGGTATTGAAGACAGTTTTCTATGGCTACCGAGCAATCTAGAGTTTGGCTAGTTCAAAAGGCAGTGTCTACCAAGTTCACTCAGACACCAAAGAAAAATCTATGGATGATAAGTGTTAATCAAGCTCACTCAGTTAATGAAGGAAATGTTGGATGGAACCAGTGCTAACCAAGCTCACTCAGTTACCCACGGATCTTTTCTAGTATGCAATGTTGACCGAGTTCACTTGGTTAACATAGGAAAAACATTTTTGAGTTATAATCTATTGAGCAGGGTTGGCTAATGAAGGATTTTCTTGTTTTGGCATATTAAGTTTAATTAATTCATCTATTGTTTCTATCCAACTGAGAAGATGAATATAAGTTATTCTGAGTTGTATTCTAGTTGACTGAACAATATGAAAGATATAAGGTCAAGTTGTGGATTAGAGTGTGTGAAGTAGTGTGTGAATAAAAAAAGTTTTGATAATGCCAAGAGGAAGAAAAACTAAAGGATAAGAAGAATATCCTTATGGATCAAGAAACATATATTTGATTAGGAAGGATCAAGTACAAGCCAGAATTGAGATATGTAATCAACAATTCAATTGCATCCAAATCAGGTTATGTCATTGCTACTCTCTAGCCATTGTAGCAATGATCTAAATCTCTTAATAGAGTTGGCTTAACATCTATTTATAAATCCTCTAACAAGGTGATAGTTCTATTGAATTATCTAAAGACCTCTAGCAAGGCCACTCCTAACAGGGTGATTAAATCCTCTAATAGGTTCACAGATAACAATGTTTCTTATAACCTTTAATATGGTTGGCTCCTAACAGGGCTCACTTCAGAAAAGTGAAAATAATAACTATATACAATTGGTGGTTATTCCAAAATTGGGTTTCTATGTTAAATCTTGGTGTCAAATGTGTTCATGCTATTTATTTTCTATGTTTACAACTAAGTTAAAAAAAATGATAATCACATATAATATCTTAAGATTTGCATGTTAAGTAATTGCCATGCATTCTCTGTGTTTATCGAGTTACAACAATTATTTGTTTATTGAGCATCAACAAAATTAAGTTTTATTTTTTACTGACATCTAAGAGATCTAAGAAATATTTTGAAGTAACTGATTCACCCCTCCCCTCTCAATTACTCCTCTTATATTTACAAAAATTGGTATCAGAGCTTTTGGTGCTTGCAGAAAAGGTTTCAAGGACCTAAGCTAAAGATTAGGATGTCTTATAGAAGAGAGATTCCCAAGTTGAGCAGAGAAATTTTTTTAGCATGGCAAGGAATTATGAGGTTACATTTGACTACCATCAGTGATTCAGGTTGTAAATATCTTGATGTTGAATACAAGACTCCCACTGGAACATTATTAGTTGAAGATATTGCTGAAAAGAAGAATCATAACATCATGATGATTGATATTGCATCTGCTCTCAGTTATGCTGAATTTGATGAGGTAAAATACTATAAAACTACTCATGAAATGTGAACTAAACTAAAAGACATTTATGGAAGAGATGCAAATATAAGAAGAGCTAAAACAAAAAGTCTCAGAGGTCATTTTGATCAGATAAAAATGAAAGAAGATGAAAATATTGCAAAATATGTGGAAAGAATCAAAGCAAGTGCAAGCACAATCAAAACATCTAGAGCAGACATTGATGACAAAATAATTGTAAGAAAGGTACTCAAAACCATTCTTCCTATTTATGCAATTAGAGTGTTAGCTATTCAAGAGTTTAGATGTGATCGAAATAATAAAATAACCTTGGATGCTCTAGTTGGAAGATTGATAGCCTTTGAGTTGGATAACTATGATAACTATGTTCCTAGTTCCAAAGGTATTGATTCTACATTTGAAGCTAAACACTCATTCAAGAATAAAAGCAAGAAATCAAAGAGTAGTCAATCAAGAAGTGAAGAAGAAGAAACAAAAGAAAGTTCAGGCAGTGATCTTGATGTTGTTGAAGCCCTACTTGCAAGAAAGTATTCCAAAGGCAGAGGAAAATACAAAGGTAAGGTTCCTCTGATTTTTTTTTCTTGTGAAAAAGTTGGTCATATTTGTGCTAGGTTTCCAAATAGAGAAACAAGGATGAGAATAAAAGTATGATGCAACACTAATCCAGATGTACCCGAAAATGAGGTGATCCAGAAACTAACAAACAAACACACAATAGAAAATAAACAAGAGGAGTAAGATTTAGATCCAGAGACAAGAGATTTCATATATTCCAATTGAGAAGATTACATCCAACATGGCCAACTATATGGCCTTTTAGGTTATGACCATTACAAAGAAGAAAACATCTTTCAAAGAAGAACAAATCTCCAAACTCAAACATGAACTTCTACCTCCAAGTTGCTCCACCTAGGACTCTTCTCCCCAAATTAATGATTAAGACTCTACCCAAGACCCCTAATTATACTAATCTAATCCAAAAGTCATCCCAAAATTTTGAAAAACAAAATTAAATACTAGAAGAGCCACAAGTCAGCTTGCATCAACAACTAAATGTCTAGAAATCAATGTCCGAGAAAAATTTAGATATCTCCTAGCTATGATTGAATTAGAATTTGTGCTTCAAATTGTGGGTATTAATTTAAGTCCTCTAAAAATATTTAAGTGTTCAAAGGCTCATTCACCAAGGATAAGTGTGCAACCATCCCAAAATTCAAGCATAGAAAACTATTTGCGCAAACTACCAAACATTGATACTCTAGGAGAATTGCCATATCTCCCAACTTATAAAGCATTAGAACTTACACCCTTAACTAGATATATTAATCTAGGCCATCTTAAATTCTTGAAAAGTGAATCATGTAATTCATTGTGAAAAATTAGTTACATGGCTTGCAATAGGCACCCATAAACTAGAAAAATACAGTTCCAACAACAAGGCAAAAACAACTCAAACTTCAACTCAATCCATCCAATCTCTATGAAATCATGAGGAAAGGTTATCTAATGTCCTCCAAAACATCCCTAACCATGAAATTAATAACTCCACCAAAATCCAAGCTCGATGCTCTTGCATCAGACTCCTCAGGTAAATAGAAAAGTATGTCCATACTTTAATGCCCAAAGAAAGATCCGCAACCAAATTCATCTTTACCAAAGGCATCCACTTCATCAAAGTCAATAGAAAAAATCTAAAAATCAACCATCTATGCTTCATCCATTCAAAAATTAGAATGAAATCAAACCAATCAACATATGAACTCAATTAAAAATCACAATGCTCCATCTACAACTTGTCATCAACATCATCCATAATATCATCCTCATACATGAAAACTAGATCAGCAACAATATCCAAATCATAAACCTGATCATCAACAATATATAAACTCAGATCCATCATACCAAAAGCATATAAATACATAACATAGGAATCTTCCACCAAATCAATAGCAAATGGATCCATATCAAGAACATGCAACAATAACCCTATGTCATCCATACTCATAACAATATATATATTCATTCTTCCAACAACATGTAAATCAACATCATCAGAATCCACATTTGTAGTAACTTCCATATCCTTCAGCATCTCAACAACAATAGATATGTTCAAATCCATATCAACAACAACAACATAATGTAAATCTATATCGATAACACCTCTGAAATGCTCAACCATATTACTAACAAGTAAATCCATCTTCTTACCACAAACAACATCTAGATCAACATCATTCATAATAGAATGAACATATAACTCAAGATCAACAATAATAGATAAATCTTTAATCACATCTATTCCAACATTAACATCATCCAATTCCTTACCAACATAAGTGAAACTCTTATCTTCAGCAATCTCATTGCACACAACAAGATGCTCTACAATTTCCATGTCATATCTATCCATATGCTTATGAAAACCAAAAGATATTTCCTCTATTTTAGAAAAATCATCATGTACTTCCATGATCTATCTTATTCTCTTCATAATCTTTTTAACTAGCCAAAAAACCTTCTTCCCAATCCTCAGATTCCAACTCAAATTAGGCTTTTCCAAATCATCAATCCTTTCATGTAAATCATCCCAAAAAGAATCACATTCATCAAGATGTCTTCCACAATTTTGTGCTAACTCAATAGCTTCTACTCTAGCTGCAAGTTTCCTCACCATGTCCAATAACTCAAGATCAACATTTCTCCTTCCTCGAACCATCTTTACACATACAAAAAACAATGAGTCCTCTACAAGTGTAGGCCAAATCTACAGATCTTCCACCCTATGCAAAATCTCCAACTAGTTAAGACTTTCAAAATCAAAACCCTTCTCTGATAAAATTCACCCAACCAAGGTCCTAGTACAAAATACCTCACATTTTGGTGATCTAGTTGCACACTTGGGAACAACTAAGCTCTAATACCAACTGATGTAGTGCTAATTTGGATGTACCCCAAAATGAGGTGATCCAGAAACCAATCAAAAAATGAACAAGAGGAGTGAGATTTAGATCTAGAGATAAGAGATTTCACATATTACAATTAAGAAGATTACATCCAACATGTCTAGCTATACAGCCTTCCAGGTTATGACCATTATAAAGAACAATACATCTTTCAAAGAATAATAGATCTCCAGACTCAAATACCAACTTCTACCTCCAAGTTGCTCCACCTAGGACTCTTCTCCCTAAATTAATGATTAAGACTCTACCCAAGACCTTTCTTATACTAATCTAAGCCACAAGTTGGCTCAGAATGCTAAAAATCAAAATTCAATAATAGAAGAGCCACAAGTTGGCCTGCATCAACAATTAAATGTCTAAAAATTGATATCCGAGAAAAATAGTGATATCTCCTAGCTCTGATTGAATTAGAAATTGTGCTTTGAATTGTAGGTATGAATTTAGGTCCTATACAAACCTTTAAGTTTCCAAAAGGCTCATTCACCAAGGATAAGTGTGCATCCATCCCAAAAGTCAAGCAAAAAAAACTATTTGTGCAAACTACCAAAAATTGATACTCCAGGAGAATTGCCATATCTCCCAACTCATTAATAATTAGAACTTGTTCCATTAACAAGAGATATAAATCTAGGCCCTCTTCAATATATAAAAGGTTCATCCTTTCATTAATTGTGAAAAATTAGTTAAATGGCCTGCAACAAGTACTCAGAAAGTAGAAAGGCATAGTTCTAGCAGCAAGGCAAAAATAGCTCAAACTTCAACTCAATCCATGCAATCTCTATGAAATAATGAGGAAAGGTTCTCCAATGTGTCTCCAACACATCCCTAACCATGAAAGTCATAACTCCACCAAAATCTAAGCTTGATGCTCCTGCATCAAAATAATAAGTACAAAGGCAAGACGAAACTCGAAAACTACAAGAACTATAAGGACAAAGGTAAGAAATCTTGTCTTCTGGCTAAATATTCTGATAATAGTGAAGATAAAATGGTATATATTGTTGTAAAAGATGAATATAATGATGAAGGAGATAAAATGAAACTTATCTCTCATGTTAGTAAAAATGATACATGGATTATTGACAGCGAATCTTCACATCATATGACTAGAGATAAAACAAAGTTTGAACACATGGAATATTATGATGGAGGTAGTGTTAGATTTGGAAACAATGAACTTTGTAACATAAAAGGAAAAGCTTGTGTCTCTTTGACCAATGAACTTGTATATTATAATTTTTATTGTGTAAAAGGACTAAAGCATAATCTACCAAGTGTGACATACTTGAATAACATTGGATTCAAGGTAGAATTCATGAATGGAAAGGCCAAACTGCTAGATGGAAAAGAAAATCTAGTTGGATTTGGCAAGCAAACAAAAGGTAATCTATTTTATCTTGATCTCAGTAAAAGTTCATGTTTTATTCCTCAAGTAGAAGAAAGATGGTTATGGCATGAAAGACTATGTTATGTAAACTTTGATAATTTGGTTAAGATAAGCAAACATAAAAGAGTAAGAGGTATTCCTAGTTTGAAAAAAACCTAATATGGGTATGTGCAAAAATTGCCAAATTGGTAAGATGGGAAAGACTAGTTTCAAAAGCAAGAACTATCATTCAGAAGAAGTCTCAGAACTTGTGCATACAGAGTTATGTGGACCTATTAGAATAGAGAGTTATAGTGGAGACAAAATTTTCATTCTTTTTTTTGATGAATATTCTACAATGATGACTGTAATGTATCTAAAAAGAAAAATATGAAGCATTTCCAAAATTCAAGTGGTACTTGGTGAGAGTAGAGAAAGAAACTAGAAAGAAGTTAAAGTGCTTAAGATCATACAAAGGTGGTGAATTCATCTCCAATGAATTCAATGAATTCTACATTTAAAGAGGAATTAAAAGACAAGTATTAGCCCCTGGTACACCTCAATAGAATGTATAGTTGAAAGAAGAAATAGATCCATCATGGATTGTGCAATAACATTGATGATAGAAAAGAATGTTGCAATCAAATACTGGAAGGAAGCTATCAACACTATAGTTCATACCTTGAATATAGTACAAGTAAAGAAAGACTCAAATCAAACTCCTTATGAAATATGGTATGCCTACAAACCTAATGTAAGTTACTTGAAAGTATTTGGTAGAAAACGTTATATGTTGAGACAATCTAGAAAAGAAAAATGTGATGTTAAAGGTGATGAAGGCATATTTCTAGAATACTCTTGCAGAAGTAAAGCATACAAGTGTTTGAATTTGTCTACTCATAAAATCATAGAAAGTGCACATGTGAGAATTGATGAGTTTGCAAAAAAGAGTGAAGAAGAAAGCAACAAAGAGCCATAAGATTACATAAGATTTGTTTATTATGAACCTAATACCTTGAAAAATATATCTGAAAGAAATAAGGCTTCACCTCTCAAGTCTCCAAAATCTCCAATAGCTATTAAGTTGCAGATAGTGCAACTTGAGTCACAGTCTAAAGGACCCAAGTCTTGGTCAGAGGTTACCAAGCTAGTTCAAGAGAAAACCAAGTCTCAAGGACCCAATTCACAGACAATGAGACCCGAGCTTGATACTAAAGTTCATAATGAAATCAGTGAAAGTCATTTCAAATCCAAAGAATCTGTGTTAGCAAGATATGTCAAAAGACATCATGCACCTGATTAGATCATTGGAGACAAATCTGATGGAACAATGACAAGAAACAAATTAAAAGGTACATGTTGCTGAATTTGAACTTAGAAATGTTAAAGATGCATTGGATAATGAAATTTGGATTGAAGAAATGAATGAAGAAATAGAATAGATAGAGAAGAAAAAAACTTGGAATCTTATTCCTAGAACCAAGGATAAAAATATAATTGGCACAAAATGGGTGTTTAGAAATAAGCTAAATGAAGATGGAAAAGTTTCCAGAAATAAAGCAAGATTGGTGTATAAAGGCTATTCTCAAGAAGAAGGTATTGATTATAGAGAAACTTTTGTTCTTGTTGCAAGATTAGAAGGTGTTAGAACTCTACTTGCATATGCAACTAATAGAGGATTTAAAGTGTATCAAATGGATGTTAAATCTACATTCTTGGATGAAATTCTTGAGCAAGAACTCTACATTGAACAAATAGAAATTTTTGTAGATCCTAAGAAAAGGGCCATGGTCTACAAATTACACAAGGCGTTATATAGTCTCAAGCAAGCTCCTAGAGCTTGGCATGGAAGACTTCATAATTACTTGATATAGATTAGTTTTTAGAGAACAAATGATAACAATAGTCTATAGATCAAAGAAGGACCAAACAAGAAAATTTTATTGGTATAAATATTTGTTGATGAAACTTTATTCATAGAAAATGATGACTTGTGCAAGGAATTTTTAAAAGAAATGAGTAAGGAATTTGAGATGTCTATGTTTGCAGAGATAAAGTTATTCGTTGGATTGCAAATTCAACAAAAGAAAAATAGTATCTATGTTACTCAATCTAAATATATCAAGGAGATACTAAAGAAATTTGGAATGGAAGATTCAATACTAGTTGAAACCCTTATATCTACTAGACATAAGCTTTCTAAGAATGATGATTCCAAAGAAGTAGATTAGACCACAAATAGATTAATGATTGGAAAATTATAGTATTTAGTGCATACAAGGGATGATATTGCATTAGCAGTTGGTATGGTGGCAAGATTTTCATAATATGTCAAAGAAAATCATTTCATGATAGTCAAAAGAATCATGAGATATCTGAAAGGTACTGAAGAATATGGTTTATGGTACCAAATAGGAGGCAATTTGGACTTAAAAGTATTTATAGATGTTGATTGGGCATGAAATATTGATGACAGAAAAAGCACTAGTGGTGGAGCATTCTTTCTTGGTAAAAGACTAGAGCCTTGGACAAGTAAGAAAAAAAATTGTATCTCTTAGTCCATAACAAAAGAAAAATTTGTGGCAGCATCAATTAATTGTTCTAACATTGTTTGGTTCAAGAAATTGATGACAAGTGTGAAGATAAAGATCAAGGATCCAGTAGTCATATACTGTGATAACACCAATATAATCAATATATCAAAGAATCCAGTAACGCATACCAAAACAAAGCACATTGCTATAAAATATCACTTCTTAAGAGAATTGGTGCAAGATAAAGAATTTAGATTGGAATATGTGAATACAAAAGAACAAGTTGCAGACATATTCACCAAGCCATACCTAAGGATGCATTTTTGTATCTAAGAGGTAAGCTAGGTGTCATTCCCTTATCTGAAGCTCACTAAATGAAGATTACTGATGCATCAACTAGAGTATGCTGAAGATCAATTAGTTGGTGTAGTATTGATAAGGGCATATTGCAAATGAATCAGTACTTAAGGTACATTGACATTCATTGAACATTGTCTTTGGCATGTGTTGTCAAAGAGGAATAAGTTTACTATCATATCTCATAGAATTTTTCTTTTGAAAAAGGGAGAATTTTTTTGTTAGAAGAAGTTACTACAAATAGAAGTTTTCTGACAGAGGGAGAAATTGAAGGTAGAAAGAGTTCACACTAATAGAGGGATATGTTCCTTACTTTATTCTTGTTCCAAAAATTTCATTGTGTTATGACATGTTGTGTTGCCATCAATGCCAAAGAGGGAGATTTTTGGATACAATTGATTAATTCTGTATTGTCTTTGATATCACACAAATTTCATATTATTATTATTTAGTGTATGTTGAGCTCACTTGGGCATCGAAGACAGTTTTCAATGGCTACTGAGCAATCTGCAGTTTTCCTAGTTCAGAAGGCATTGTCTACTGAGTTCACTTGGATTCCAAAGGAAAGTTTGTGGATGATGAGTGTTAACCAAGCTCATTCAGTTAATGAAGGAAATATTGGATGGAACTAGTGATAACCAAGCTCACTTGGTTACCAAAGGATCTTTGCTAGTATGCAGTGTTGACTGAGTTCACTTGGTTAACATAGAAAAATCATTTCTGAATTAGTATCTAATGAGTAGGGTCGACTAATGAAGGATTTTCTTGTTTTGGCATATTAAGTTTAATTGATTTATCTATTGGTTCTACCTGACTAAGAATATGAATATTAGTTATTTTGAGTTGTATTCTATCCTATTGAACAATATGAAAGATATAAGTATAAGGTCAAGTTGTGGGTTAAAGTATGTGAAGTAGCATGTGAATAAAAAAAAGTTTTGATAATGCCAAGAGGAAGCAGAACTGAAGGATAAGACAAATATTTTGTGGATCAGGAAAGATATATTCAATCAAGAAGGATCAAGTACAAGCCATAATTAAGATCTATAATCAACAATTCAATTGCATCCAAATCAGGTCATGTCATTTTTACTCTCTAGCCATTGTAGCAGTGATCTAAATATTTTAACAGAGTTGGCTTAACAACTATTTATAAATCCTCTAACAAGATGGCAGTTCTATTGAATTGTCTAAAGACCTCTAAAAAGGTCACTCCTAATAGGGTGATTAAATCCTCTAGTAGGGTCACACCTAATAGTGTGTTCTGTAACCTTTAATAGGGTTGACTCCTAATAGGGCTCACTTCAGAAGAGTGAAAATATTAACTAGTTACAATTGGTGGTTTTTCCCAAATTGGGTTTCCATGTTAAATCCTGATGTCAAATGTATTCATGCTATTTTCTTTCTATGTTTACAACTAAGTTAAATAAATGATAATCACTTATAACATCTTAAGATTTGCATGTTAAGTAATTGCCAATCATTCTCTATGTTTACCGAGTTACAACACTTATTTGTTTACCAAGCATTAGCATAATTAAGTTTTATTTTGTACTGACATCTAAGGGATCTGAGAAATAATTTGGAGTAACTGATTCACCCCTCCCCTCTCAATTACTCATCATATAATTCCAACACCATGTTCCTCTAGATGGAAATCCATAATCACCAATTGATAAGAATTGTGCCCCTCTTCAATGTGACCATGTTTCCTAAAATGACTCTAGGCTATTGTGATTAGAAATCTTTGATTCTTTAATACATTACACTTTTTTCAAGGAAAATTACATTTATCAACTTTTCTTCATAACTGAGACCACAATCTCTTAAATGTCTTGTTATTTTGTTCTAGATTCATATTCGTAGGTGTGATCTTTCTTCACAAGAAAATATTTGGGCTATAAATATACAAAATGTAAACATAAAAGAATTAGTAATATCTTGTATATTATAAAAAATAATAAGATAGTACAAAATTATACAAGATTTACAAATACACACACAAATCATGCTCACAAGATTAGGCCAACCAATTTGCACAATTCTTCCCAAATCATATTAATTTCCCCTTTATTTTTGAAAATGCATTTTCCACAATTTCCAAACCTTACACATTTGTACATCTAGTTTTAGAAAACTCCTTATAGTGATCTGTTCTAGAGTTTATGTAGTTTTTTGAGCTCTCCTCTTTTAGGCCTCATTGATCAACCATGTGCCTACATGTATCCCTTAGAATGACTACTCTAGATATTTCTACTAGAAAAATCATTAATATTAAAATTATGATGTTAGTGCTTCCATCCAGTGGATAGTTTTTATCTTCTAAACACATGGAATGCCCCAAACTCATTTAACCTAGGGCTTTCTCTAGCAATGACTTCTTGGAATAGTTTGCTAACATTTTCCTTTACTCTTAACACCTACCATCTTAGCCCACACCTAGATGCTTTGCTTTCACTCCATTGGCCTATTCATGCATGATTACAAATATGCAATAAGATAATTTTATCAAGACACGGTAATAACACTTCTATCTATTATTTTTTTGTCCCATTATAAGGGTATCTTTATTAAAATGATTACAAAAATGAATAAGTAAGAAGGAATATAAAGAGGAATGAAATGGTAAGGGTGATACAACTAGCACAAGGTTATTCTGGGAATGCCTTTAGATATATTCACAAGGTGTAGAAGCCATGTGGTGCAGGAGAACCCTAACCATCTCCATTGAATTTTGAGTCATTTAAGTATGTTTTAAGTCATGATAGGATTAGTGAAATATTTATTTGAATTTCATGTAATTGTGTGTTCAATTAAGGCCATGCAGAGCAAGGTTATGTTTCAGCCAATGTTGGTCAAGTGAGTCAAAGACCCTAAAGGTGTAAAATCCCATGCAAGGCCATAGATGGATTAAGATTTAATGTTAAAATTCTCATTGTAAATATTTGGACTTGTTCGAGGTTCCAAGTGGGCATGCGGTAGTATAAAATGTCAAAAATGAAAAAATTGTAAAATATTGCAAAGTTGTCAAAAATGTTGCTGACAACATTTCCTTGCAAAATGACAGTTTTCGAATGTAAAGAACCATCAAGATTTTATGCTTGGATAGAAGTATTTAGGAAGTTGAAAAGTCATTTTCTATGGCATATACTATGTAATCTATTGTTATGAAGAGGGGTAGAAAGGTAAGGTGTGGTTTTTGAATAAATTAATCAATTTTTGGTTATGGTGAAATCAAACTGGGTACTTGTATTTGACAACAATTTTGGTACTTTCTCCCTTACCTCATGGATGTGATTGTTCTTAAGCTTTCTATACAGTTGAATAAAGTCTAGAACTAATGTTAATGTTTAAGGTGTACCTAACATCATTGTTTTATTGTCAAGATCTCATCGCTCACCAGTTAGACAAAAAATAATGTATATTTTTAGTGTGAATTACCCTAGTGACTGTATGATATTGTTGTGTTGATTTAGGGAAGATTTAAAGATATTGCTTGTTGTTTGAGATTGCCCTCTCATGAATTCACACCATAACTGGTGTAGGAGCACCCCAATGTTAGCTTGAAAGACTCAAATTTGGGCCTTGATTATGGAATAAAGGATCTTAATAATCTATGTGTGTGGTTTTACCTAAATTCTTGGTTTAAATTGCATTTTGTGTTCATTTCATTCAATTTCTTGGTTAAAACATCAAAAAGCTTCCTAGGCAGTCAAGATTGGTCAAACAACCACAACATGGTCACAAGGCATGAAATAAGGTGGAGTGAGGTGTAATAAAGTTTGAAACATCATAAGAATTCATTATTTCCTCCAATTCTGGCAAGGAAGCCCAATGTTTAATGAAATTGTAAAATTTGCAAAATTGCAAAAATTGACAAAGTTGCCATGTTGCAACTTTGTGCAACCTTGGAGAAATAGGTAAGATATTTGAAATGTGAGCTAGTTTTAGCTTTCCTATGGTGGAAATGATATTAAAAATCCCATTTAATCCTTTTCAAAGGCAATTGTATAGGTTGGGAACAAGTTTTTGCAAAACTAAATTTTACTAGCAAATTTGTTGCATTCTTGTTGTTGTTCACATTTTTCTTGATTGATGGAGAATGGTTAATGTAAATAGGATTTAGATACAATAGTTACCTCTTTTTGTATAGGTTTTAGTTATTTTTCATCAAGTTATGTACATATTTATTCCAATTTATAAAATGTTGTTAGTTTTGCTGTGTAACTAGATAATTTTGTCAAAATACAACATAAATCTTATTTCCATGGTTGAAAATTCATAACACCTTGTGGAATAAGAGTAGACTCACCATTCTTTAAGATGAAAAAGGTTGGAGTCAGTAAAACTAAGTTTCTAAATTTTTCTAGCAAGCCCTATGTGGGTTTAGCATGAATTCAGCTAGAAAGTATTAAAAAAAAAGTGCCTAGAAAATGTGTAAGGAGAAAGATATTGACAAGGATGCTTATGTAGGTGAAAGAGAAATGAAACCTTCATGCAAGCAAGGGATTTAAGGATTATCTATCTCCACAATGGCTAGGATCCTAAAAGTTGGAAGTTTGAAGGCATTTGATAAGGTAAATGTGTTACCATGTTCATTTTTTCAAGTTCTTTGAAGTTTTTGTGACTTTGAAATATGTTGTGCCAATTAGGCCTATTAGACCTCAACTAGGGCTTGGTATTTGAGTGCCTTAATAATGAGTTGGGAAGTTATACTATTGAATTTTATTAGGGTTCAATAATAGGTGTCTTAATCCTCCATTAGTTCAAGCTTTTATTTTTAAGGATTTTTGAGTTTTGGTCTAAAACCCCAAAATAGGGCTACAAGGAAGAGCCCTTACTAGGTCAATTTCTTAGGTTGGCGTATGGAGCCCACTAAAGTGCATGAAACCTTATGAATTTTAAAATCACATTTTTTGTGATCACTTAAGCTCCTTGTAAGAATTTGGTGTGTGGATTCTATGCAAGATCTTGGAGGGTGTAAGGAAGTGGGGGTGGTTTGTGGCAAGAGAGGTAGTTGTTAGGTTTTTTGAAGAGATAGGTAGAGATATTAGGAAGAGTTGAGTGTGGAATAGGTGAGTTCAACTCACTTGAACTTATGTGTTGTTCCTAAGACCAGTATTGTGACTTCTACATCTCCAGCTAAAGGCCAACCACCTAGTGTCTATCCTTATGGGAGTCCTGAGGGGTTGATTGTAATATGCTTGGTAAGGCTTGGAAGAGTCCAAGTTGAAGAGTTTGTGAGAAGGACTTGTTTAACACCCCCCTCCTTGCATCACCATGGAGGCCAGTTGGCAGGGCTTTGGTATTTTTGGAGAAATCCTTGAGTACCAATCAAAGTACATGAACAATGAGTGAGAGAAATCCTAGGTGGAAAGGGTATCCCAACTTGGTTAATTGGAAAAGTGGCAGTTTCCAATAGGTGGAGAATAAGGCATGGAAACCCAAAAACCCCATCACCCTTAACTGAGCACCAAAAGATAAATTGGAAATATTAGATAATAGTGCAATAATAGCATGTAGGACTCTAAAGCGTAGAGGAAAACAATGAAGAGATGGATAGAGAATGGGTATTTTTTATGAAATAGGGAGGGGATTGCTTGGTTGCATAGATTTAGAAGTGGCTTCATGATAATTGGAGAAGTCATTATATGTTGGATTCATTGTCAAGTCACTTCTATATAAAGAATAAAGAGAGGAACATATATAAACAAGAATGTTGCCCAAAAATGAGCTATCCACTCAATCTCTTTATTTTCTGGCATGGGAATTTTCTAACTTAAACTTTTCAAAATAAATTATCTATTTGGATATATGCAAATATGATTATCATAATCTAACTATGTTTAATTATAATCTAATGATACATCATTTAATTATTAATTAAATTTTTTGAGAGATTTAATTTTGATAGTTACTAATTTAAGTCACATCTTGGTTTCTTAGAATGAGCATAGATAAAAGAGGGGATGGTTAACTTTCATTGTACATAATGTTTCATTTTATCAAATTTCTTACATATACTAGATAGATCATCATGCTTCGTTATGCAGTATCTCATTTTCTAAGAATGAGCATAGATAGAAGGGAGGTGATTATATTTTAGAATGCACTATCTTGTTCCATTAAAACACTTTGATCTATAATAGGGGAAATATTATCATTTATTTTGTGGCATAATGTTTTCTTATAATGATAATTGTTAAAAGGGGGGTGGTTATATGTTATTGTATATTATCTATGTGGTCATGTGGCTTCGTGATATTGTTGGTGTAGATCTTCATATAAATTTGAGTAACCATTTCATTTGGACAACATTTAGAAGTTTGAAATATCCTTGTTGATATATAAGAATAGATTGAGGTGTTGTATTAAGAAAATATTATCTAACCTTTTATATAATGATATAGTTCTTAAAGCTTACAATTGAATAGAAGAAACATTTTAGTACAAATTTAGAAAACATAAATTCTATCTACTAAGTAGAGTGAGGGTTTGACACCATGTCCACTTAATTAGAAAAATGGTATAGTATAACTTGGAAAGCTTAAAAAATGGAGTTAGTTTCAATTACATTATCAAAGGCGAGAAATTGTAATAAGAACTTCTGATCATTCAATCAGACCACAAAGTATCTAGAAAAATCACATAAACTTGCCCAGAAATGGCACATGTAATGACCAAAATCCCAATAACCATTTTTTCAAATTTAACCATAAAATAAAAATGCTTGACTTTTAACTCAATTTGAAACACTAGCTAGGGAATATTTGAACAACCTTTGCAAGAAACCTCATTGAGGAGTGATTTCTCTTAGGAATAATCAAATTTTTATCAATCATTGTAAGAAACCTGTTGAAATGAATCACCCAGGATAAGATTTGTTACCACTACATGTTACCAAATTGACAAAATTCCTACATCAAATACCAAATCAAGTGCATAACTATTTACAGTCGGAAAAATCCAATGGTCGAATCTTATTCCTCAAAATGTCATCAATGGAAGAACCTACAGGCAAATGCCAAGGTAAAAGGTAAATTTGTAGCAACTGTGGCCCATTGATGTCTTAAAAAACACACTCACCTCAATCGGCTAGCTCTTGTACATAGAGATCTCTAAACCTCCCAAATAGTTAAAATATCTCATGCCTTTTTCTTTTCTTTTGTTTATGAAATTATGAGCCCAATTTGGTCAAAATTTTGACCAAATCGGGCTTTTTTTGTTTATGATCTTGATTTGGTAAAAAATTTGACCAAATTAGGCTCATAAACAAAACTAGATTAAATTTTAGAAGCCAAAAAAGTCCTTGGTCAAAAATAAAGGTCAAACATTGACGTAAAAGTATCAGTGACATGTCTTTAGACATAATATCATTCTTGACTATTGCACTCTATCACCTAGACTTAGAATATTTTTTGACTTTTGGATATATATCATATGATACTCTGTCAACCTGTGAGGTGCCACCAAGAATTTCTTGCTTACATAATCTGAGTTCTTAGGTGTAGCTTGCTTACATTTAGCCTTCATTTGAGATTTCCAAGTTTCCTAACATCTCCTAGCCACTTGTTTTGCATGGTTATTTCTTTCATTTGCATATTTGTGATGCCCTAACTTGTGGTGTTGTAAGAACTTTATTTATAAAGGAGATTTCATTCAAAAGGGGTTACTAAATTATGGTTTTGTAGGGATGTTGTAACGAGAAAAAAAGGAGAAAAGAAAAGAAAAAAGAAAAAAAAGGATTTCATTTGTTTTTATTTTCTTGTATTGTGCTTTCTTTTCTTATCTTTCATTCCCATAGGCACTTAATAATTCATGACTAGGGATTTATTGATAGTAGAAGATTATTCTCTTTGCCTCTTGAGGTGAATTAGAAATCTTGACCCATTAGCGAATAAAGTAAGTGGAAAAGTCATTCTTTAGTGGCTTCAATTAAATTTCTTGGTGTGTTTGGGAGATATACTTGGAATAAGAGAGTATTATCTTTACCCCTTGAGCAAAATCAAAAATATTTATTGTTATAGTTCTTTAGAATAACTAAGAGTGGGGGGGGGGTGTTGAATTAGTTATTCAAGGTCCAAATGTATAAATAAAACTTTTCTCAGCTTAGTGAACCCATAAATTTTTTATCATCATGCATACATCCATAAGATTATGCAATCACTTAAAACTTGTAGGTTACTGTCAAATCAACTTGCAAAAATGTAAACATGAAACATAATATATTTAGCAACACATTTGACCAAATGATTTATACAAAAACCCAATTTGGGTAAAACCACCATTAACATGCTACTCTTTTTCACTCTTCTGAAGTGATTTCTTGTGAAAGGCCAACTCTGTTAAAGGTTACAATACAGACTATTAAATGTGACCATGTAAACAGATCTCAATCACCCTATTAGGAGTGAGCCTTGTAAGAGGACTTTAGACCATTCAGTTGAAATGTCACCCAGTTAAAGGATTTACAAATGACTGTTAGGTCAACCTTAATCCAAAGGATTTACCCTAGATTGATACAATTATTAGAGAGTAATAGTAAGGCTTGATTTGATAACAACTTACAACTCCATTTGTATATTACAGATCTCTATTTTAGTCTTCCATTCTACTTGGCTTTCACACATTTCAATTTTTATAGCTTGTTCACCCTTCAAGCATTCATACCCTTGAGCCTTCCTACTTAACATGCCAATGCATACTCTTGTTAGGTCACTTGATGAAGCAAGACCCCTTGACTCCTTGTCTTCCTTAGGTTATTGCACATGGCAACCCTTGCTTCTAACCAATCATCCCTAGAAATAGAGAATTAAGATATTTTTTCATTCATTCTCCATCATCCAATTTAGGGTTAGGATAGATTAGTTAGGATTCAATGAATCTACCCCTAATTCCATATCACTTCTAGAAACTTCTCCTTCAATCCATTTTCAATTTGCCTCAAAATGGTTTACCATGAATTTTGTGCCACCAACTCATCAATCTTATCTTCCACCTAGTTCACACAATCTAAGAAAAAAACTTGTTAGCTTAGATCCATCAAATTCACAATCTTTATAATAATTTTAGCATTCAACATTAACTTTTGATGCTTGACACATATGGCTTTGCTTGACATCCACTAAAAATCACTTGGCACTAACTAAAGTTTACTAGTGCTTGGCATCAACTAAACTTTACTCGACATCCACATTTTTTCTCAGCATTCACTAAAATGAACTTTTACTTAGCTCCAACTAATTTTCTACCCAACTTGCACTGAATTTTCTTGACACCTACTATCCATTTAGTCAAGCTTGGTAGACACACTTAGTGTAACTTGTTCTTCTAAACTTGCTTAGTGTATCCAACCTTTTCATCTTTAAGTAGATTATCAATGCAGTATGATATCACTTTCTTAGCTGATTTTTGCACTTTTTTGTATATCATAACTCAACCTTTCCTCTAGGTTCTTTTGTTACCTCTTTTTGATCAAATCCTCTTCATCAATCAGACAAGTGATAGTACTTAAATCATATAAGCAGATGTCTTCCCAACATAAATAGGTTCGACATTAGTGACAAAACAATGATTGAAACATATTTCATGCTTGTATCAATCTATTTTCAACATTTACCTCCTTGTGTGGATCCACTTTGTGTCTAATCTCTTAGTGAGATTTATTATCTTTAGAGGGCCTACTATTGAGAGAAAAATTTCAATAGGAATGAACCGAGTGGGAATAAACAAACCAAACTTATTTAACCCACAAGTAATCAAAAGGCCCTAGAAAAATGCTAAATCCTTGGGGGATATAGTGTCTTTATTCACTCTAGTGAAGATTCTCATGGGATTACAATGATGGGGAAATTTTTAGTTTAAATTCTCCTGTGCTTGTGAGGGATCTATTATATATTAGATCCAAGAGGGGTGCTATAAACATAGACCTTTGGTATACACTTTAGCATTAGAGCTCACCCTATTTATCCAATCAATATCTTGGTGCAAGGATCATTCTTAGTGGATTATCCAGATCACCCCAAGATATGAATCACCATATGTGTTCCTTTAGATGTGGGTAACCACTCTGACAAAGAAAATATCTATTGAGGGTAACCACTTTGTGTAAGGTAAGGAAGAATCAAGTTGTAGGACAAGGTATTGAGTAATTAACCATGACCTTAGGTAGAAATATTCTTGGTGTGTCTTTGATCGTGCTAAGACCCATTAGAATTATTTGAACATAAACATGACGATAGTGTTCATAGGGTTTTTCTTTCAAACCTCCCAAGTGTTCTTCTCATTTAAAATTTATTTGTCCCTTTCTTGATTTCTTGAAGACATTTGTTTGTATCATACTTTATCACATTTCAAACTTCAAACCCATTGTGAAATTGAGATCACTTGCTGTCAAAATGATAAACATTACCAAAACATTGAAAATGGTCCTTCAAACTAGCATTTTTGGGTTAAAACTTGGCATTTTCATGCTTGATGGTCTAATATCACCTATTTTGGTCATAAATATCATACAATATTTTAAATCCTAATAAAGTTTCATTTTTCTTACTAAGAACTATCATCTTCACTTACTATGAACCATTGTCTTTGTATTTGTCAATGTATCACCTTATCTTGAACTATCATTGGGGTTCATTGTGAACTATTGTACAAATTTTTTGGCTATTGCACTATTGTTTGGTTTGTTGAGTTTTATTTCCCAAGTGTCAATCCATGTTTATATAGCTTAAAATTTGTTCTCAACTATTTTATGGAGCTTCTACTTGACCTTTTTTGGTCTCCTTGCTAGAAACTTGCATTTTAGAAGTTTAATTTAGCTAAAAAAGGATTACCTATATCTCTTGATTACATTTGTGACTAGTAAGGCGGTTAACTTGTATGTTAATTTTTCTATCTTTCTATTTTCTTTGAATTTATTTCTTCACTCAAGTCACAAGTATTTTACAAAGGGAATTCTAACCCATATCTTGGGAACTTTGTGATAAGTCATCTTGGTATCTTTCTTTTGCTATTCTAGTGCAGACATCAAGTTGTCTTGTGTTATATCTATTAGCTCTTTACATTCTCTTTCATGCCAATAAAAAATAGACACCAAATTAGTTAAGGTAAGAAACCTCTAATTATCTTTGATGAATTATCTTTTCCAACTAGGTGCTAGTGTCATCAAGGCAAAGAATCTCAACCTGCCTATCTTTGATAAGGAAGAAGATAACAATGAGACTTGGTTTAATCCCTTTAGCAATTTTGGAAGTATCTTTGGAAGTTCCTTTGAGACACCTCTTGTACCACCTGGATTTGAAAATAATTTATGTCTCACCACGTTGAGGATAGATTACAACAAACATTTGAATCATCTCTTTGCACACAATGAGCAATTGAGAAAAATAGAGTTAGAAAAAAGGCATACATGGAGGAAAAATAAACCCATTTATCTCAATAATTAAATACTAACATATTTGGAAACAACAAAAATAATAAAATTTCTAAAACTCCTCCAAGATCACAACATAATGGGTTTAATTCCCCTAGATCTTCACATACTAGGAATGCCTCACGTGGATCTCAACATGACAAAGACATAGAACCTGAAATTTTTGATGAGGAGCTTTTGAACTTTCAACAAGATAGTCATTACCAAAATTTTATGTTAAAGGATTTAGAAAAAAATGGCAACCAATACTTCATGCACTTGGCTTCTAAAGGGTTTAAACTTCCCCATAAGTTTGACATGGATAGATTGATTCATAAGAAAGAACCTACTAAAATTGATATTTTTAAGAAACAACTCCAAGACTTACAAAATAAAGAATAATGCATGGAAAAAGAGAAGAAAAAACTTAAACCATCATTCTCCATTAGGTCTATATGTGCTCTACCATTTGACATAGTCTATACATAATTTATTTTCCTAGAGATGATCAGATTCCTATGTATGCAAAATACGATGGGAATGAGGATCCTCATGACCATGTTAGGAAATTCTATGCTTGGAGCATGGAATTTATGCATGATGACACACACCTTGTAAGACTCTTTCTTAGGAGTTTAAATGATCAAGATATGGAATGATCCATAGAGATCAAGTTGGTTACTCAAAGTGTTGGTTGAAATCCTATAAGCTTGCTACTCAATGCTAGGATGTTCAACACAATTTTTCCAATGAATGGGTTTGATCCTAGAGTCAAATACCCTTACTCTTTAGGTCTTGTAAAACATAAGTGAGTGTACCTTCAATATGATATTTCAAAATGATTCAATGCTTCTAAATGCGAGGTTCTCAAATTATACTCTTGGAAATGGAAAGTAATCTTTCAAGAAGAAATCAAAATCATGAACTAAATGCTTTTGGAAAAATGCTAAGAACTTATAGGGTTTGTGAAAATTATGTAGATGGAAATAGTACTAAATATCACCAAAAAAAAAGTTATACCAATCTTGATGAACTAATAAGATCAATTCCTTATCCAATTGGGAAATAGAGTCCAATTCAAAACTAGGCTATGAACATTAGATTGCTTGGAGATAGGTGTGATGCCATCAATTACTAGACAAAGAATTTGAGATTATAAAACCCTATTTAATTAATTTTTAACTTTAATTTGTGAAGAAAAATTAAATAAAGCATACATTTTCATATGATCTTTGATAATTAAGGGTTTGCACCAATTCCAATCTATCAATAGTAATACAAATCCATGAAGACAATTCACAAATGCCAGTTATGAAGATCAATTCCTTCTTTGGAACAAGATATAGGGTCTTTTTATTAATTAAAAAAGGTAAGTACAATTGGGAGGTGATTGGTTGCAATACTTATATGAAAACTACAATAAATTCTTTTATCCTTTGTAATAGTATTTGTATGTCTATTTATATTATTGTTATATCTTTTTTTTTTCTATATATAAAAGGCCTTGGTATCCCTTCTTATAGGAAACAAAGGGAAGCACAAAGATTTAGACCTTTTAAAAAATGTAACTAATTCTAAACTAATTGCAACCAGACACTAATATTTACAATCATAAAAAAAAGAAAAAACCCCAAGATGACTAAAAATCTCCCATCATTTAAAGAATTTCATCGAAGTGTCAGTTACCTATAGGTCTTGAAACTCTACCAATAGATAATAAACCTTGGATTTATCCTCTTCAAGCTCCAAATCATGGTAGTCATTGGAAAAGATGGCATAACTTGTCCTCAACTCCCAAACAATGGCATACATGCTATGAAGAATGTTTGATTAATCCTTCTGCTTCGGAGTTAGGTCTGGCTACATGACTAGTATTGTCTCTTCATCCACTAGATGCTCCTAAATTAGAAGTCCCATTTTTTGTAATAAAAAACCTATAAACACAAAATGAAAAATATCCAAGATCTTTCTGAAGATTTTTGTTGTGATACTGAATTGGCTTACTTTCTTAGTATAATAGATGAAGTTAATGATCATTCCATTTGAATATCACTTCAAAAAATTCTACATAATTCCTCATTCACTTGTACTTTTAAAAAAATTGTTACATTTTTTTAGTCATTTAATCCAGGTTTACTTCCCAAGACAAATCACCATTTTTGTTGTCTCACATACTTCTCCAACTATGGGTTCCGAAAATGTGATCAATGTTTCATTCCTTTCATGAATTTTTCCAATTTGAAACTTTGTCTAACCACCCTCTATGATTTCACAATTTTTTTCCATTTTGGAACCCTTTCCAGTCATGCTCTATGAAATGGTTATTTTGGAAGACCGTTGCTAAGTCCCCTGTTAAATGGCGATAAAAGACTATTTCTCTATGCCTTGAATATGTATCATGAAAAATTATAAAATTTTGCATCTTTACTAAGCTAGTAAATTATTTCTTGTGAAATATAAAACTTTTTCTATTTCACTTGGTTATTGAATTCATCCTCCCAAAAATGTAAAAAATCTCTTTTTATGGAAATTTTCATGACGATTTTGGAGGCTTCATCAATGGCTCTTTCTAGGGATGTATATTTCCTACAAATATGATAAGGATCAAGCTATCTATAGGGACAAAAAAATGATGAACATGAAAATATTAATCCTAACCTAATAATAATACATATATAAGATATCTTGATTAAAAGAAGGTTTTGAGATATTGTCCATGAACAAGAAACTTTTGGATGTTCCCATCAGTGTCTTGTAGAAAGAAATAATAGTCTCCTACCTTTTCTGATATGATAAAAGGACTTAGCCACAAAGAATCAAACTTTCCATGTTTCCTATTATCTTGATCTTTGACATTCCACTTTAGGACCTAATGTCCAATGCTGAAAGACCTTTCTATTGATTTCTTATCATGAAGGTACTTGACCTATTTTTGCTTCTCAATATTATGTTCATATTTTGATCTCCTAATTTCATCTAACTCATCCAATGCATTTGTCCTTTCATCCATGGAATTCATGTCTTCAAACTATTTCTCATTCATGAACCTGTTGTCACTTAGGTTTGCACCCTTGTCCAAGGCCTATGCGTGAGGACAACCTAGTGAAACATGGAAACAACCTCCAAGCTGTGGGACTTGGACTATGAGGTTGAGTCTCCAGAGAAGGCCGGCTTCCTCTTACTGTCAGGGCGCACCTATCTATTCTCAAAAGGGAAAGGGAGAAAGAGAGCGTCAAAGCAAATCTACCTAGTCTAATCTAAGGTGGTGATGCACCAAAACAGAGTGTTCAGACTCATTCCTGCCCATGTATATGCTACAAAACCGTAATAACATACAAAAGTCATACACATCTAGACTTATATCGATGAGTAATCACATACAGATTAGGAGAAACCAACCGAATGACACTAGGAAAAGGAGATTTCACTTATGTATTATTCGATAGGCCAAAGATAGATACAGTATGCAGATCGTTGATCTCAACAATACACCAATGGGAGGCAAAGTGATGCACATTCACACTGATGGCTGAAAGAGATGATACAGGTTATTACATGGCTCAGAGATAAAGGGGTCTTACACTGCAAGTTTGCAAGCAGTAGCAGGGGAATCAGGAAGAATCGACCCTCAGAACAGATTATGAAACTGCCTTTATAGATCAGGCACAACTGAAGATTTCCGCGTTACATTCACTTCTTACCTACTGGCATTAACTTCCTATCATGAGAATCCAATCGGGGATCTGGATTGAAATCCTGGCCTGCGTATCGAGAAATCTCATTTCTTCTGAGAAGAGCCTGGGGAAGATAGAAATGGCACCACAACATTCCCTGACATGGTAGATGGATCGACCAGACGGGTGGAGTGTCCTTATGTCCTGCATTCATTCTTGGTAGGTCGAAAATGATCGCGAAGATCAGATCGCAAGATATGTCGATCGCGTCTACATTTTGGTTCATGAATCATCCAAGCCTATCAGTCGACATGACTCCCTATAAGCCGACTAGGCCATGTGGGCCAATTGTAATCCTTTGTCTTGCCACCTGGAGAGTCCTTCCACGGTTGACCGCCTTCATCGAACTAACCGTGCCACCTTATCACCTAACCGCTGGCCATCAGCTAATTGCCACGTTGAAAATCGAAATGCGAGGACACGTGTCTTCTGAGCGCTAACTCGCTATTGTAAAATCCGTGCAATTCCTTCATGGCGAGATAGCGCCGACCCTAGATTCTCGCAGATCTGATGGTGGAGAATCGACCCCTCAATGCGCTGATTGCATTAAGAAACTCGGCCCCACGATGCATCTGTGTTCTGACTTGGCACACTTGGTTGTTTCTGATTTGCCGCAGAATCTCTTTCCTGTGACTGGGCCCCATCCAAATCGGCGCCACCTCAATGATGCATCCGGTGAGACCTGACCCCACCGATACGTGTCAGTCGGGCGCGATGTCGCCATGGTAAAAATCCTGCAGCTTCACTAAGGCAACATGGCGCCTACCGTTGATCTCTTCAAATCTGACAGTGGAGAACCTGACCTTTCGTAACCCTCCGTTCCTATTGATTCGCTGGGCCCGCCAACACGTGGCGTCCCCCTATTAGGCAGATAAGGTACGCAATGGGGGCCAATATTTGTCTGAAGTTCTCGCCATTTATTTTCTCCGGCCCGCCAAACTTTATTCGATTGTCGCAACATTTTCTGCCATGTGTCCCGCCCACCGTCGTGAGTATCTCCGTCGGGCGCTATGTCGCCATGGAGATTTTTCGATTGGCGTGTGATAGTGCCTGCGGCATCGGAAAACTTTCTTGACCTACCCTCTGTTGTAGCCTCTTGCCGGGCCCACCAACACATGTCATTCAGGCGTGATGTCGCCAACACTACCTCCCGTGCAACTTTCGATGAGGAGATCGCGCCGACCGTTGATCTATCTAAAATCTGACGGTCACAGAACCTTGGCGAGTCGGGGCATTAAAATAGAAATTTTTTGGCTAACCGTTGAATAGGCCGCGGATTTGAATTTGAACCTTTTGGTGGCAAAACCAGAGGTAACACTTCTGGCGACTCGCAGGGGGCATGAGCCTGCTCGATGCATGACCAGTGCCTGAGAATGATCCATTGGGCTATGGAGTCAAAAGAGGGCCAGGAGGCACAAACTGAGAGCTGCAAGAACCCTAACCCTTAAAGAGGAAATCAAAACATTAAAAACCCTTAAGGTTCTAACTCTGCTTCTATGATTGGAAACAAAAAACAAAAAACGGGACCTCCTCAGCAACATGAGACATGTCAAAGATGACTTACGAAGAGGGCCATGTGCTCGTGCACTTATTGAAAAATAGAAACAAGCAGGAAGCAACTAGATTAAATATGTACATAGATTCACAACCCTTCAGAAATAGGGCTTCAGATAGATCCCATTGACTGGAATAGGTAGAACTTCACCACTTGGCCTGCTTAGTTGGAATGCGTTGGCCTGTTTGCAACTAGAAATCAGATAAGGGCCACTCCATAATGGGTCAAATTTGGAGTGCCTTCCTGGTTTTGCTCTATCTGAGTCCCACTTGAGAACTAAATCTCCCTCTCTGAAGATTCTAGCCCTTGCCTTCTTGTCAAAATTCCTCTTCATCTGTTGCTAGTGAATCCCTAGAGTTTTCATGGCTTTGTTTCTCTTTTCTTCCAACTCAATTAGTTCTGCCATTCTTACTGACATGGCATCATTTTCAACCAGTTCCAGCTGATGAGCCAACTCCAAGGATGGGAACTCCAATGAGATTGGGAGTCTAGCTTCCCTACCATATACTAGCACAAAAGGTGAATTCCCAATAGATCTCTTGGGTGTTATCCTATCAGCCCACAGAGAAGTCCTTAATTTCTTGTGCCAGGTCCTCTGATTGTCTTCTATTGTCCTCTTCATAATTTTGATCAGATTCTTGTTGGAAGATTCAGCCAAACCATTACCCTGAGGATAGTAGTTCAATGATGTGCTCAGGTAGATATTGTGATTCATAGCCCATGCACAAATTTGGGTTCCAATAAAAGACTTGGCATTATCTGAGATGATAGTAGAAGGAGCACCAAATCTAGATACAATTCCATCAAGGAATTCAACAACAGATGGCTCTGTGGCATCCTTCAAGGCAACTGCCTCTATCCACCTAGTGAAATAATCAGTAGCAGCCAAGATCCATTTATGACCTGCACTAGATGGAGGATTAATGGGGCCTATAAAATCCAACCCCCACTGAGTGAAGGGCTGATCCACCTGAATAGGATGAAGAGGAAGAGCTGCAAGTCTCTGTTTGCCTGAGAAAAAAGCACATTTCTCACATTTCCTCACATACCTGTAACAATCATGGAACAAAGATGGCCAATAATATCCAACCCTCATGATTTTCATAGCGGTTGTTCTTGCAGAGAAGTGGCCACCATCAGGGCCATCGTGGAGTTCTCTAATCACCCTTTCAGCCTGATTCACTTCAACACACCTCAACAGGGTTCCATTAAAATCCCTCCTGAATAGGATATTGTCACTCACAACATAGGGAATGGATTGTAGTCTATATTGTCTTCTTTTAGTTCTGTCCAATCCCTGAGGGTATCCATTCCCTAATAAGAAATTCTTCATGTCATTTATCCAGCTCCTTGGACCATCAGCGTACCTTTCCTCCTGCTGCTCTGCTATCACCATGGCAACTTCTTCATCTGAATTCTGATCTAATAACATTTCTTTACATAATCCTCTTCCTCTTACCAATTTGGTAATCTGAATGTCAACATCATATTCCATTACCCTAGTGATCCATCCAGCTCTCTTCTCACTGACATCTTTGTTTAACAGGAAGTCTTTTGCACTTGCATGGGGCACCAACAAATGGATCCTATTATGGGATAAGAGGTGTCTGAACTTCTTCAAGGCTCTAATGACTGCAAGGGCCTACTTCTCAACGAAGCTATACTTATCTTCATATTCCTTAAGCCCTTCACTAAAGAAGGCTATGGGCTGCTCCTCATTCCTATCATTTGTTTGGGTCAAAACAACAGAGATACTTGACTCACCACCTAAAGTGTAGAGGATGAAATCTTTCTCAAATTTTGGGTTCATGAGGGTAGGGGCCGATGCTATGGCTGCCTTGATCTTTTCAAAACTCTCCTTCCCCTCCTTGGTCCATGAGAAGACCATATCTTTCTTGAGCATGGCTGTAAGGGGTTTCACCATGGTGGCAAGATTAGGAATAAACCTTCTTACAAAATTTATCCTACCAAGGAAACTTTGTAGCCCTTTCTTGTGTTTAGGTAGAGGAAGGGCAAGTATTGCTTTTGTCCTTTCTGGATCAACGGTCAATCCATCCTTAGATACAATGTGTCCCAATAGTTTTCCTTGGTCTGTAGCAAAGACACACTTGGCTGGGTTGAGAGATACCCCAAACTCTCTACATCTTAGAAATACCTGTCTCAAATGATCAAGATGATCTTCCACATTCTTGGAATACACAGTTATATCATCAAGGTATACCAAGACAAACTTGTCAATTAATCTTCTGAAAGCTACCTCCATTGCCTTTTGAAATGTGGCACCTGCATTTGTTAACCCAAATGGCATTTTGCAATAAGAATAGGTGCCCCATTTAGTAGTAAATGCTGTCTTGTATCTATCAGACTCTTTAACCAGCACTTGGTTATAACCAGAAAACCCATCAAGAAAAGAGAATCTCCTTGACCCACTGACCTTGGACAGAATTTGCTCCATAGAAGGGAGAGGATGATGATATTTAAGGGAAGCCTGATTGAGATCCCTAAAGTCCACACATAATCTAATTTCTCCATTTTTCTTCCTCACAGGGACAAGGTTAGCTACCCATGATGAGTGTTTGATAGGAAAAATTATGTTAGCCTCAATCAGTTTGGATAGTTCTCTCCTCATTAAAGGTTCAATCTCGGGATTCACTGGCCTCTGCTTTTGCCTTACTGGTTTGACCCTATCAACTAAATCTATGGTATGCTGAAACAAACTAGGGTCAAACCCTTTTAAATCATCATATGTCCAAGCAAATACATCACTAAATTCTTGACATAGATGAATGAAATCTTCTTGCTCAGCTTTAGAACATACCTTCCCCATGTTAAGAGATTTTCCATTAGCAATAGTAACTGGGGCATGGTCATCTTTTTCTGCAACTAGATTCATCCCTTTGCCCCTTGTTTGATCATCAGGATTAAAGACGCCCTCCAAGGTAATGAGACCCTTGGGTAGCTTGTTGGAACTGAGATGAATGATCTGATCACCATATTGATCTTGTAGTCTTAGCTGACTTCTCTCTAAAAATTCTGCTTCATTCTGCAAGAAGCTCACAATTTGCTCATCAGACTCGAACACTTGCCAATGAGTATTATTATCAGGACCAACAGGCCTCACCACTACCCTTATTTGTTGTTTCTTTTCTTCCTCAAGATTCCCTGGTACATCATAAGATGCACCCACTGCTGCAAGTCTGTCAGCATGTTTATTTTCTTTCCTAGGAATGCTCTGAATGTTAAATGCATTGAAACCTTTGAGAAAATCCCAGACTCTATGTTTATAAGACTTGAGCAGGCCATTTTTGGTGATATTCTGATTTCTCACTTGGTTCACTACCAACTCACTGTCCCCATATACTTTCAAGGCTTGAATTCCCCTTTTTTGGGCAAGTAGGAGACCTTGGATCAAGGATTCATACTCGGCCACATTATTGGTACAACTGAATTGGAACCTAAAGGAGAAGTAGTATCTTATTTGTGTAGGAGAGATCAATATAACACTAGCCCCTGATCGATTTTTATTCCTTGAGCCATCAAAGTACATTCTCCATACTCCATTTATGTCGTCATTAGTCCTAACAAGGTCAGGAACTTGAACCTCCTTCTCTATTATGCAATATGTACTAAGGCCTGTCTCAAGGGTTTCCGACATAGATTCAAACTGACATGCATTTTCCCACTCATCCAAGAAGAAATCAAGAATCTCTGCTATGGAAGTGACAGGCTCGTTTACTATGTTATTTTTGTTCACTTCCAGGATAGGGCAATTCATATTGATGAAGTTGGGAGTGTAGGGTTCAGTGTGGTGAAGGGCTTGAGGTTCTACTCTTATTGAAGCATTGGCCCCATATCTGGTCTTAAATGACATGTAAGACCAATCAGCAGATATGAATCCACCAATTTGAGCAGTGAAGTCTCTCAAAAGACAGATGGCAAAATAGGGCTTAACCTCAACAATAGATATGTCTTGAATCACAGTACAACCAGGGCATGCATGTAGGGCCATTTCCACACTTCTAAGGATGCCTACGATTTTGACAGTACTCCCATCTAGTTGTAACACCTCCCTAACAATGGGCTCATATTTCATCCCTAAAGCATCAGCAACACACCTAGGCATTACTGAGCTACTAGCCCCTGAATCTATCATGCAATTATGGACTAATTTGCCCCCAATAATCAGAGAAACATAAAATGGAGGAGGTCTAACCTTTTTATTTGCCTCCACATCTCCTACTGGTTGTACTAAACTAGTGGCACTCTCCATGGTAGATGACTGATCCTTGGGCTCAATCCTTTCCAATTCTTGCTGCAACATCTTCCTCTGCATTGGTATGGTAGCAACAACATCCCACATGGAAATGTTTACATTGGTCTTCTTCATTTGCTCTACCACACTCAATGGTGCACTAGGGATTTTGGTAGAAACTTTGGGGGCTGCACATATAAGAGGTTGAGGTGGGACAACAAAAGGATCACTTGCGTCCTCATTTCTTGGACCTTGCTTTTGCTTTTGTGAGGTGTCTGTCTGCTCATTTTCTGTCTGTGTGTTAGGTATAAAACTTGAAGTTGAGGCCTGTTTAGGAGAAGGAGGAGCAACATGTTCCATAGCTCTCTTCTTGCTTCTTGTGTTATGAGCAACGGAGTCCTGGTTTACATTACAATGTTCCTCCATTCGGTGATTCATAAAAGAGAAATCACCCTGCCTTTGAACATATGAGGCTTCCTTGGGATGATCTTCTTTGTGTAATTGCTTTACTGTGGACTCCTGGACAGTTAGGGCCAAATAAGATTCTGCTTTCTGACACAAGCAGTAGGTATAAGAATAGTTACATGAGGGACAAAAATCTTGATCTTGGGCCAAGTTATTTTGAGGGACTATAGCTCTATTCTGATTTGAGCTTGAAGCAGAAGCATGACTACTCTGCCTATTCTGATCAAAAGAGCTATTCCACTGATTACGAGGCCTACCACCACTTGGAGCCTGATATTGCAATTGGGGAGGCTTGCCACCCTGGGCCTGCTATCTTTCTAAGGCCACCACCTTGTTACTCATCTTTTGTATTAGAGAAAAACTATCCTCTAGTCTCTTCCCTTGGTCCTTCAACTCCCTCCCCTGCTCTTGTAATTTTTTATCCAGGGTCTTTTCTCTTTTATCTGTGTTCAATACTAGACCTTGGAGCATTTCCTTGAGTTCATCTATTCCGTTTGAGGATGTGGAAGCTTGGGGAACTGGAGTAAGGGCTTGCGATGTAGAGATTGTAGGGAGAGGGGCTATTGCTGGTTGGTGGTTGGGAACATCAGGAAAGAAAGGCATAGGAGGCCTTGGGGCCAACTTTCCTCCTTGTATTAGAATGTTCTCAGCTTTTATGGTTGTCTCATAAGCATTAGGTAATGTATCTCCTCCCATAGTTTGAATTGTAGTGGCAATATCACTGTTAAAAGCTCTAAGGTAATGCAAGAAAGCATTACCAGGGGTAGGTTTCACTATAGTAGGTATTCTATCCCATATCTTTTGGAATCTGTAATTAAAATCAGTCATACATTCATGGGGGGCTCTTTTTATTGTAGTCAGCTGCTCTAATAGTGACAAATGGTCACTTTTATCCTCAAAATGTTTGCATAATCTTGCTCCTAGTCCATCCCAATCAGTTATGGAACCATAAGCTAAGCCTCTATACCACTGTAATGCTTTTCCTTTTAGGGATGAGGCTAGAAGTCTGACAGCAACATCATCTTCCATAATACCATGAATATTGCAGACATTCACTACCTCTTGGATATGCTCTAAGGGGGAAATAGAAGTTTCACCAGTAAAATCAGGTATGCTTTTTAGTGCAGCTACTGGTATATCATGTCTTTGGGCTAACAACAGAGGACTTCCACCATTAAAGGTGGAAAAAGGATGAACTCTTGGTTGTGCCATATAAACAAGTGTTCTATTGATGAGTGTTGATGGCAATCTAGGCTAAGTTCGAACAGAAGGAGGAGTAGAGACAGATCTCACAGGTATGTTGATTGTTACTCCACCTCTAACTGGTGATAATGAAGCTCTAGCCCTCCTTCTTCTAGGACTTGAAAGTGAGAGTTCTTGATATTGAAAATTACCTCTAGAAGAAGATGCCCTTGTTTCAGCTCTGGGCATGAATTTTTGCAACTTTAGCCTGAAACCAAATTTGTTGATGCTCAGAGTCGCCAAGTACTTGATGAATCAGCCTCTTGAAGGCTTGAATACTGAAGCCAACACTACTTCTTCAGCATTAATCTCAGAAACTCTTTCTTCTTTTGACACCAGTAGACATGAAATCTTCTGATATAGTGTCCCACCAGGCGTGCCAAAAACTGTTGTCACTTAGGTTTGCACCCTTGTCCAAGGCCTATGCGCGAGGACAACCTAGTGAAACATGGAAACAACCTCCAAGCTGTGGGACTTGGACTATGAGGTTGAGTCTCCAGAGAAGGTCGGCTTCCTCTTACTGTCAGGGCGCACCTATCTATTCTCAGAAGGGAAAGGGAGAAAGAGAGCGTCAAAGCAAATCTACCTAGTCTAATCTAAGGCGGTGATGCACCAAAACAGAGTGTTTAGACTCATTCCTGCCCATGTATATGCTACAAAACCATAATAACATACAAAAGTCATACACATCCAGACTTATATCGATGAGTAATCACATACAGATCAGGAGAAACCAACCGAATGACACTAGGAAAAGGAGATTTCACTTATGTATTATTCGATAGGCCAAAGATAGATACAGTATGCAGATCGTTGATCTCAACAATACACCAATGGGAGGCAAAGTGATGCACATTCACATTGATGGCTGAAAGAGATGATACAGGTTATTACATGGCTCAGAGATAAAGGGGTCTTACACTGCAAGTCTGCAAGCAGTAGCAGAGGAATTAGGAAGAATCGACCCTCAGAACAGATTACGAAATTGCCTTTATAGATCAGGCACAATTGAAGATTTCCACGTTACATTCACTTCTTACCTACTGGCATTAACTTCCTGTCATGAGAATCCAATCGGGGATCTGGATTGAAATCCTGGCCTGCGTACCGAGAAATCTCATTTCTTCTGAGAAGAGCCTGGGGAAGATAGAAACAGCGCCACAACATTCCCTGACATGGTAGATGGATCGACTGAACGGGTGGAGTGTCCTTATCTCCTGCATTCATTCCTGGTAGGTCAGAAATGATCGCGAAGATCAGATCGCAAGATACGTCGATCACCTCTGCATTTTGGTTCATGAATCATCCAAGCCTATCAGTCAACATGACTCCCTATAAGCCGACTAGGCCACGCGGGCCAATTGTAATCCTTTGTCTTGCCACCTGGAGAGTCCTTCCGCAGTTGGCCGCCTTCATCAAACTAACCGTGCCACCTTATCACCTAACCGCTGGCCGTCAGCTAATTTCCACGTTGAAAATTGAAATGCGAGGACACGTGTCTTCCGAGCGCTAACTCGCTATTGTAAAATCCACGCAATTCCTTCATGGCGAGATAGTGCCGACCCTAGATTCTCGCAGATCTGATGGTGGAGAATCGACCCCTCAATGCGCTGATCGCATTAAGAAACTCGGCCCCACAACGCATCTGTGTTCTAACTTGGCACACTTGGTTGTTTCTGATTCACCACAAAATCTCTTTCCTATGACTGGGCCCCATCCAAATCGGCACCACCTCAATGATGCATTCGGTGAGACCTGACCCCACCGATACGTGTCAGTCGGGTGCGATGTCACCATGGTAAAAATCCTGCAGCTTCACTAAGGTGACATGGCGCCTACCGTTGATCTCTTCAAATCTGATGGTGAAGAACCTGACCTTTCGTAACCCTCCGTTCCTATTGATTCGCTGGGCCCGCCAACACGTGGCGTCCCCCTATTGGGCAGATAAGGTACGCAATGGGGGCCAATATTTTTCTGAAGTTCTCGCCATTTATTTTCTTCGGCCCGCCAATCTTTATCTGATCGTCGCAACATTTTCGGCCATGTGTCCCGCCCACCGTCGTGAGTATCTCCGCTGGGCGCTATGTCGCCATGGAGATTTTTCGGTTGGCGTGTGATAGCGCCATAGCGCCTGTAGCGCTGGAAAACTTTCCCAACCCGCCCTCCGTTGTAGCCTCCTGCTGGGCCCACCAACACGTGTCGTTCGGGTGTGATGTCGCCAACACTACCTCCCGTGCAACTTTCGATGACAAGATCGCGCCGATCGTTGGTCTATCTAAAATCTGACGATCACAGAACCTTGGCGAGTCGGGGCATTAAAATAGCAATTTTTTGGCTAACCGTTGAACAGGCCGCGGATTTGAATTTGAACCTTTTGGTGGCAAAGCCAGAGGTAACAGAACCTATACACTGGTAACGTGTTTTTCATGGGGAGTTTTTCTTCTTTTCCATAAACTAGTTCAAAATGAGAGAATCTAGTAGAATTTTTGACTTTGATTTGATCCACCCATAATGCAAGGTTCAACTTAGTGTCCCAAGATCTTTTATTATTATTCAACATCATTTTGATTATTTTAAGTATGTTTTTGTTACTCAAATCAGCTTGGTCACTCCCTTAGGGCTGATAGGGGAAAGAATAAGAAATGACTATGCCATACTTACTACAAAAATCAAATAATTCCTTTGAGCTAAAGAACATACCATTATCTACAATAATTTTATGAGGAACTCCATATCTTGTCATTATGTTTTCCATTAAGAACTTAGTAGAAACCTTGCTCGAATACTACTTAGTTGGTATTGTATCTACCCATTTGGTGAAATAATTGATGGCTAATAAAATCTAAATGTGTCCTCTACTTGATTTAGTGCTTATCTCCCCTATAAAGTCAGTTCCTCACATTTGGAAAGGTTGCTCTACCTACAAAGTTCATAAGGGAAAATCCCCATTATATTTAAGTTTCCCTAAAAATATCTGACATGCCTCGAATTTTTTGACATAGGCACATCAATCCTTAAATATATGTGGCCATTAATATCTTACACATAGAATCTTGTGTCAGTGGTTTTGGAAGAGAATTAACCTCCACAAACTCCTTCATGAAATTATTTCAAAATGGATTCTCCTTGGTATATATCTAAGATAAAGAGTAGTAGCCTATCTCTATTCTTCCAGTAAAAGTCACCTTGTATAAAAATATATTTTGAGGCCTAAAGCTTTACATTTCTTCTCTATTTCTCATCCAAGTTATCATGGCATCACATATGTCTTAAGTAGTACACTATCTCACTATACCATGGGCACCTCTCAATACTTAATTCCATGTGTTCAAGATTTTTTTGATTCACCTGCGTTGCTTCCAAATTTGGTATCTTGTTTATTTGGATATTAACATTGAATTCCTAAATTTTTTATATCCATCTACATCTCTTTCCATAGTTTCTATTTTTATAAATATGTCCTTGAAAAAAGCATTGGGAATATATGCAATTATATCTGCACAAACCAAGTAAGGTCTGAATGATTTTACTACCTTTATTGAGCAATTCCTACTTCTCATTTATATCACACTTAAGGTCAAAAATTTGCAAACCTTTTTTAAAGAATGCAATGGGTTTCTCATCCCCTATTTCATTTTTCTAAAGCATGATTGTAACAATAGTGTGATATGATACTATTGAGAAAATCTAGAAGGTATTTTGAAATCAAGAGTTTTGGGTACATGAGCCTCTTTAATTACTCTCTTTAATGTTAATAAAAGCTTGTAAATGTTCTTCATCCCTCATTTTCACTGCTTTGTCCAATATCTTAGATATAGGCTTTGATTATTTTTTCAAAATTAGACACAAATCTTCTCACACAGTTAATTTGAACAAAAAATTGATTGAATGACCTTAACTATTTTGGGAACTTTTATGTTATCAATCACAACCACTCTCTTAGTGTCAATCCTTACTCTATCCTTAGATAAAATATTCCATAAGAGATCTCCTTTTGCCACCCCAAGCTGAAATTTATTGGGATTTCATGATATTCCTCACTCAAGGGCTCTCTTGACTTTTTTTCAAATGGTTGCAATGATATTACACCCCTTTTGAGTATGCAGTGATATCATCTTATAAAATAACTAGAATAAAATTAATAAGTCCCTCAAATGCAACATACATTTACCTTGGAAATGTAGCATTGAAATTTTATAGTCCAAATGGCATCCTTGCATATTGTTACCCATAAATGGTCCACATATATTTCTTGAACATAGACATGAAAAAACTTAGCTTTTGCAAAGGAATTAGGCCGATTTTAAAGTCCCATTGTGAATCTTAATCTTTTGGCATTTTTGTCTCTTGATTGAACAAATTTGTGAACATGAACATTGAACACTTCATTCATTATTCAAGGTTCATTAGTTCATTAGTCCTTTTTGTCAAGTTGAAAGAGGGTTAAAACATCCCACAGATACTATCACTTATTGTTGATGTTGAACTTGAACATTGAACACTTTGTTCAAGGTTCAAGTTCATGGTTTCACCTTTGTGTCTAGTATGTTGATATGAGTGTGGTTTCCAATATACCATGACTATTGAACTCAAACATTGAACTATTTTTTAGTTCAACTGTTCACATTCACCTAGTCATAAAGACAAATGCTTTCAGTGTGATGTGTGTGGGTTGATAGCTCAACGAAAGTGAAAGGTTACTAAATATATGAAAAGATTTGCATTAATGAAGAGTTAAGGGTAATCATGGTAAAGCATGTCATGACTTGTGTGGAACTTAGGTGAGTTTTAATGGTTGTAACTCCTATCTTGTCATCAGTCTTGTCATCCATCTGCATTCTTTAAGTCTAAGCTCTACATTTTAAATGGAAGTTACCTTGAAGTTTCATTCCCTTCTATTCTTACTTTTGGTAAAGATTACTCTATCTAGTTTAAATGCACACAATGATAGATTAAAGATTTTTGTTCTACAAGTATGCATATGTTCATTTTGGTGAGTCTCTAGCCTCTGAGTTTTCAAGTGTCTTTCATTTTGCATTTCTTTAGAGTTGTGTGTTCTTCTATATCACTTTGTTTTGGTTAAATTTTTGTCATGGCCACTCCTTTCCACCCAAAATTACCTAAGAACATTAGAGAGTCTATTATTAGTAGCATTCTACATCCTGGTTCAAGACACCTTCCTTGCTAAAGAAGACATGAGAAAATTGATAGCTAGATTCATAAATCCAAAACCTGGTTCCATATCCTATAAAGTCTTAGATAGTGGTCTTTTGCAAGTGTTTGACTTTCTAGTAGCCTTCCCTTGCCCTGATTTAGTCTTAACATGTAGAGATAGATATGATACAAATGAGAAATGGATTTGCACTTTCAATGGAAAAGTTTTGGTTTATGTGAGACGAGTTGTTCTCATGGGTGCTATGGGAATTCCCCCATGTGAAATTTATGAAGAATGGACTATCAGTTCCTCTTATGCCCAATTTTCCACAGATGTCATAGAGTTGAACAAAAACATTTCTAAAAGCTGGCTTTTCACATCTAATAGAGGAGGTTCCTATCTTGTATGACCTTTAACTAGAGAACACATGATCCCTGAGATTAAGGATGTCATTAACTACTAAACAGGGTAAAGGGTAACCCACATGCATTTTATTGGGAGAATTAGATGTAATTTTTCATTCAAACTATCCTAGGGGAAGATAAGTTTATTGATTACACAGACATAATAGCTATTAGGTTCCAAGAAGAGCTCTCCCAAGCCTCTAGAATTTCTGATTTCTATATGACTTCCTACTTGTTTTACATTCTAGATTGCAATAGGTAATGGAAGGGATTGTCACACTTAGACTAGAACCCAAGTATGCCCGTCTATGAGTATAACCCTCTCTTACAGAAGAGTAAAAACTCAAAGGGTTTTAAAATAGTCCAAGATAACTTCTTGACCAAAATTTTATTTGAATTGCAAGGAAAAGAGAATATGAGATTGACAGAGGAAGCCACCCAATTAATTGATATTTATAGTAGTTTCTTTACTCAATTTCATAAATCCACTTATCTCAAAATTGGGGGATACGAAGGAAAACCACTATGACTACCTCACAATTGCCTTGACTATATTATGTTGATGGAAATATGCAGGCAGTTCGCAGAGGTTGAAAAAGAGTTGTAAGCAAGGAAGGGTTCAGGTTACACATTCCCTATCGAGCATGGACACTATAAATACAAAGCCATTTAAGATGCCCTTAAGCTCAAATCCAAGACCAAATCCATGAGCTTACTGAATTACTTTGCTAAACCCAATTTTGATAGCCAAGAATTTTCCCTAAGTATTCTAAAGTAGGTTCCTCTGTCTTGCATGTTCCTCACTTAGAGGATTTCTGGGCCAATTGTTAGGATGATTTTGAAGTTAGAAAAATGCTATATTCTAGATTGACATCGTCACAAATTAAAGAGTTCAATCTCCCATTAGATGTCTCAAGATTAACTGAAGAGGTGAATGAAAAGACCGCTGACCCATTTTACATTGAGAAAGTAGAATCCTACCCATTACCAGAGATTGATTGGACAATGCTAGAGGAAGATGACTTGCAAACAAGAATCCTACCCATCTTAGCTTGAACATAGTAATGGCTACATAGTAATTGCTCAAGGACAAGAAGCAATCAGGACAAGTATCCTATAGTGTTTAGAGGACTCATGCTAGTTCAAGTTTTCCCTTGGTTATTCTTAGTTCTAATAAAGTTGTTGCTTCTCCCACTACAAGAAAGCCAAAGTTGAGTGTTGAACTTGAATCTCTTTTTAGAGGTTCATCAATTCATCTCCCTCCATCTATTAAGTGGACTCACTCTCATAGTAGGAGGAAGCAAGAGTAGTCAGAGGGCTTGAACAATATTTGTGATCAACCAACACTAATAGAACTTGATCTTAGGGAGGAGACATAAGGAACATGGGAATCCTTAATAGGAAACATGGAGTAGGGGTGCCAACAAATGATAGAGGGTGCTAATACTTTGAGTGTGATGTATCTTAGTTCATCATCCATGTTATAGACTCATCATCCCAAAGAGAATCCTCCCGTCCCAACTAGTTTAAGCTATTAGTAAGAAAAAAGAGAAGCATAGTCCCAATAATGCTCCTAGTGGGTGACTTGGTAAGTAAGTGTTTGGGAAAGACTCTCAATATCAAAAGGCCAAAGATCAATTTTTTTTTGAAAATTGATGAAGATACATGATAGTGGGTTGATGAGGTAATGAAGCCAACCATTGAGAAGAATATAGATGAGATACAACCCCAACACTATGTGGTAGAGAAGACTATCCTCAGTCCTACTTCTGCAACCACAGATATGAAGATATGGAACATAGGGAACACTAGAATTTCCAAGTAGATATGGAAGGATCAAAGAGACAAACAAGAACTAAAACAATCAATGTAAAAAATGGCTAAGTACAGTCATAAGCTGTAGAGCCCACACGCTAAAGCCTGTTTGAATGCCATTACATTCCTTAATGTTGAGTCCCCTTTGAATAAGAGCTTCATCATGTAGGTTAAAAGAGATTACTCCATCTCTCAAGCTTATGGTGAGTGGTTGAATGCTATGCATGCTTAGACAACTAATTATTTTCTTCATTTTACTAGTACCAATGCAAGAGCTAATAAGTTGACGGTAGCTTTGGAGTTAGAAATCAATGCTTGGGATTTTGAGAAAATCAAATGGGATGAATATATCATCAAAATTTCTGAGGTTCAAGTGTATGGCATAGAAAAATTTATGAATTAAGTCTTTGGAGTTAAGATAGATGTCAATTTTCTATTCATCACCAGAGAAAATTTATGGAACAAGGGTTAGCGGAGTGCTCCAAATTTCTTAAGGTGGTAGGATGCCTAAAGGAGATCCCAATTGCTGACATAAAGTGCATTGATAGTAAGATCATGAAAAATGAGGATCAAACTGAAAAATCCCCTAAGGAGGTGGAGACTGCCTTTTTCTCCAAAATTAAACTACTAAAAGAGACAAGTGAAGTATTTGTTCACAATCTAACCATCATCACTAGGGTAGACTCTATAATGATTATTTGTACTATTCATGTGGAGGTACAAGACAAAAAGATAGATTATATCTTCCAAATCATGAAGATGTGGAAGCTCCGATTGGAACAACTGGGAATTCCAAAATAAAAGGAGCTGGTTGGTTTTCTTGCAGCGCACAAGTTTTGCAAGGAAAATGGGGGTGGTTGTTCTGACACCCAGGAATCTCATGCCAACATCGATAGTACAACTAGAGCTTACAGGGGAAATGAAGGGTCACCTACATTTCCTCTTTTTTTTTGGTTATCTTTGTTTTAAAATGCTACTATTAAAAATGTTTGAACTTTTAGAACCGAGTTACTTTTGATGGAATTTAGAAAGCCCTATGCGGCTATATATGTAATATTTTAAATGATCTTAAGGGTCAACTCTCTAGACTTTTGCATGATTTTTATTTTTCTAGTAAGTTTTAGTTGTTTCTTTTAGTTACTATTGGAAAATGAAGTTAATGATAATAGAAGTGATCATTTGGTTATCTCTAGAGTATCTAGTTGATAATCATGTGGTTATCTTACTAATGGTAAATTTTTAATGAAGTTCATTTCCATGCAGATGTTGTTTCATTGGTGATGTTGTAGTTCTTTTCCTTTTACTATTTTGTGAGCTTGATCATAATTCTGAATTCTAAAGATTTTATGTCATGTGACATATATCTAATTGTGTGATTACTCAAATCTAAAACATTCTTTTATGGTTATGAAGTGATGTTTACATCTTTCCTTAAGTTCGTTCGCATCAAAATAATGACAAATAGAATTCATTTTTTATAAGTGTTGTATTGAAATTTATTGTAGAAAGGAGCATGCCTTTGAAACATAGAGAGTATTTCTAGTTTATCAAGACTTATTTGTGGTGAAAGTAGGTTTTTCTTGTTAATATAAACTTGAACAACTAGGGGGAAAAATCATTCAGTAACACATATACATAGGTGTCCCAAGGAGCGGTGAATAATGTCTTGTATTTTATCATCTCCCTGACTTTTGCCCAATTATATCCAAAGAAAGCATTCATATAGACAAAAAATAATTTCCAAGAAACTTTTTAAATAATTCTTCCATGTTAGGAAAAGCATAGTTGTCCTTTAATGATGATATTTTTAGATTTTTGAAGTCAATACATAACCTTATATCTCCATTCTTCTTTCTAACAAGGATGAGGTTTAAAACCCAAGTAGAATTCTTGATAGTCTTAATGATATTGACATTCCTCATTTTCATTAGTTCCTCTTTCATTTTAGGGGCCACTATTAGGTCAATAGGTCTTTTCTTTTGTTTATAGGGTTTGGCATTAGGCTTAAAAGGTATTTCATGTTGGAACAAGTCATATTTATAAGCTTCTAATTCATCATTAGACCATGAAAACCCATGTCTATACTTTCTCAACAAAGAAATGGGCTCTAGTATATTTTTTGGGGTCAACCTTTGTAATGCCTCACCAAGGGATCCAAAAGAATTAACCTAAAGTTTTACTAAGTTTTCCAAACATTTTTTTTTTTGAAACAAGAAAGATAAATCATACAGACCAAACATGTAGTAGCAAAAGTAATAACATATAATCAACTAAAAGCATACATAACAGGTTATAGTCCTTAAGGATCCCATGGCATTGAATTACATTTAAATTTAATTAATACTAATTCTAACAACTACCACATCCATATGAAAGAATAATTAAAAAGTCCAAAGTCCATAATATACATTTGTTTCGAATGCCTCTTGGCAAATGAAATTCAGAATACTCAATCATCCATTGTACATGTCACATGGTATGAAAGACTAAAAGAATATACATATGTAAAAATAGAAATACATCCTCCTCCTAAGATACATGATATAAGTACAATAAAATAAATTAAACCATCCACCATACATGATTCATCCATCCATCATAAAATATAACTATCCATCATAAAACACAACTAAGTACTTGGTTCCTCCCAACTGTAAATAGCATCATAAGACCATTGTGGGCCCTAGCCATCCATCACATGTAACATCCCAAGCCACTGTTCAAATTGTTGGTACTATCATAATAGGGATTTCACTACTAAAACATGCTACAACATAAGCATAAGAAAATCTAACATGCTAGAATAAAGCATAAGATGATCCTACAAAGTAGATAACATCACCTATCACATGCTAATCATCAATATAAGGAAATGTGTCAGTAAATAACATTATCTAAACATAATAAAAAAGCATCCAATGAAAGCATAAATCACAAGAAGGCATACTTTAGAACTCAAAGTACCAAGTGAACACATCCAACAACAGTCACACTAGGACAATATACCATCTCTGTACACTGGTCCCTACTAGTGGTGTAGGTAGCTATGCCTCCCAACCATGTGGCACCCATAGGTCCACACCTGTTGTGCTGAGGAGATAGTCTCATGTCCCAAATAGGATATCAAACCAAATATCAAAATACTCTCGAAGTCCAAGAAATCCTAAAAGCATCTAACTCAAAGGTTCCAACATAGATTGACATCTAGACCCAAAGGCACACAAAACATGTAGGAAACCTACTATGTAAGTGGGAAAGTGTCATCTTATGAATCACGTTGGAGTTACCCTGGTAGTCTCTTAGGACTCTAGGGTCCCTAGTGATCCCTATGCAACCACTAGTATCCTCTCATACTGACAAGGCATACTATAGAATGCAAAGTCGTAACCAAGCATTTTCTCTACTCCCATCCTAGTCTGTACTAGCACTTGAGGCATGGGTGAGAACATACAAAGACTCTTATTATGTTCATTTTAATCTCCATTTAGTGTAATTTTTTCACTTATTAAACAACTTAAAATGGGTTACCCTCGGAGCCACCGACCCCCATTGCAAGCCACTTCCTGACACTACATGTAGATAACCTACCCTAGGCTCATAAAAGTACAAATTAATAATCATATAAAAATTGCCTTAAACCTATACAAGCGAATGGAAAGAATCAAAATAATCCACAATAATCACATCATTTCTTTGCAAGCAACTGGAAAGCATCAAAGCTAAATCACAATATCCACCAATTCTCAATAAGAAACTAGAAAGTATCCCAATAATACTGATCAATGACTCAAAAAGGTTAAGTCAAACATGTCACAACATGACATCACCAAGATCAAAGAAAACACTTCAGTCCCATTAAGGCGACTAAAAAGTAACCCAAGTATAACTGATCGAGGACTCAAAAATGGTTAAGTCAAATATCTCATAGCATAAATCTCGCCATCTCACAAGGCACTGAAAATAGTAATCAACAATATAAGAACACTTAACATAAAGAATACCATCACATGCCATGGTTGGGTACAAAAATATCAACACCAACATAACAACATGCCATCACAAACACATAACCCCTAGCCTCTAGTAGATGGCCTAAAACTAGTCAACAATCTAGTCAACCCCAAACTCCAAACATAGTCATCACATAGAAAATAGTAAGTCTCTTAATTTGGTTGAATTATAAAACACATTATTGAGTTAATTGAAAGGTTTTAATTTTTCATTCAATGTAAGTTTCAAGTAAATAAGTCTCACAATTCACCTTTATTGTTAACCCATTCTTATCTTTAAATAATTGGTGCAATTACCCCTATTCAATTTTAAGTCAATTATTCCAGATGACTTATAGGTAATTATTTATTTAAAATAATAAAATAATACTCGTTGATTTAAAATAAAATACAAATTTTATTTAAAATCGGTAAATTATTTAGATCTTTATTAAATAACTTCTAGTATTAATTTAACTTAATTAACTTACATTTAATTAAATTAAGTAATAGTTATACAAAACTAATTTATATTACCTTACATTAATAATTTATCAAAATTATTGATTATTCATAAATAAAATTTATTAATAAAATCAATAACAATTAATTAATAATTAAAATTACTTATAATTATTAAAATACAACTATCCATCATAAAATACAACTATCCATCATAAAACACAACTAACTAGGTACTAGTTCCTCCCAATCATCAATAGCATCATAAGACCATCGTGGGCCCTAGCTATCCACCACGCATAACATCCCAAGCCACCAATTAGATTGTCGATACTATCATAATAGGGACATCACTACAAAAACATGCTACAACATAAGCATAAGGAAATCTAACATGCTAGAATAAAGCATAAGATGATCCTACAAAGTAGATAACATAACCTATCACATGATAATCATCAATACAATAAAATGCGTGAATAAATAACATCATCTAAACATGATAAACAAGCATCCAATGAAAGCATAAATCACAAGAAGGCATACTTTGGAACCGAAGTACCAAGTGAACACATCTAGCATACAAAGTACAATTATTAAACTTGTATATAGTTAATAAAATTTATTTGTTAAAATAAAGTAATTTCAAATTAATAAAAATGATTAATTAAAACTTAATTAATAATCATTATCATATAATAATATAATTAATATTAAAAAACATCTAATAATAAATAATATTAATTTATAATTAAACATTTATCATTTAACAAAATTGATAACAAATTTTATAATTTTTTAAAATAATATAATTTATTTTGATGTAGTGTCTGCCCCTAGTTTGCATATTTGCTTTCATTACCAAACTCTTTTAGGTCAGTTTTATGCTTGATGTTTAGTAGCATTACTTTTAGATTATCATATATTGTTTCAGATTTAGTTGAGTATATGATGAGATTACTTTGTACTCTATACTTTATGTATGCATGATGATTATTATAGTATTTTTTAGTTATGAATGGTGATTAGTTAGATGGATTATCATATGTGTTTTCTTATGGATACTTACCCCATATTGCATGTGTATGGTATGCGTGTATGTTTTCTTTATGTATAGTATTTTTGACGTGGTGCAGGAAGGGAGTCGTAGTCACCTGCTATTTGGGATCTACACAATGCACCACTTGCTACCATTGCTTGTTTAGCTTAGAATATTGTGTTTGTATATGCATGGATTTTATGCTGGTTACAGGTACCAGGTATTAACTTCCTTGAATTTCCAAGATGAGCATACCTTATCACATTATATCAATGGTAAGAGAGGGGAGATAAATTCTTAAGTCCAAATCCTAAGCCTTTAATCCATTTGTCCTAGAAAATTAGGACAAGTATCTGAGTTGAGTACCCTCCGAATGAGTCAAATGATGTTAATTCACGATTATAACCCTTTAGTATGATTTTGTATGTGTTTTTCTTTGATGGGTCTTTGTATGTTGTTTTATAAGTCTTTGGTAAATTTTCTATTAATTAAGTCTAATTAAAAGATTAAATTAATGATTTAATTTAATGGAAAATTATTATGATATTTTAATATTTAATTAATTGAAAAATTAATTAAATAAAAAGAATTAAATTTAAAGATAAAAGTTTAATTTTAGAACATGATAATATTTATTTAATTTAATAATAATATATTTAGAGTTCATTTTTTAATAAATGCTAAGTGATATTATTATTTAGGTTAATAAATATTTTATCAATTAAGTTTTGAAAATAAATTAAAAAGTCAAAATATATTAATTTGTTTAAAGTTTAAAGTTTGCATGATGTATGCATGAGATGAAAATATAAGAAATTAATTAAAAGATAAAACAAGCAAGTTTAATAAAGGTATTTTAATTGCATAAAGTGCCCATGCGATTAAAATTTAATAAATTAATTGAAAAAGGAGTCAAGTAAAAAGTAAATAAAGTTATTTAATAATGCAATTAACGTGCATGGGAAAGGTAAAGAAAAGATAAAGAAAGTTAATAGGAGTTGAAGTTTGGTGAGCACAAAGTTCTCCCAGGTGAACGTACACTTTGTGCCCCAATTTAATGAGAGAACTCCTTATCACCAATAGAGGGTTCATTTTTGAGTGATGCAAAATTTTGACCGGGAATTTTGGAGAAGGAAGAAATTTTTAGAAAGGAGAAGGTTTTGAGAGGAGGAATTTTCTCTACAATTTTCTGGGGCATAGCGATTAACATCAGTGTCCAGGTAGACTCTTGTGATTATTCACATATTTTAATACACTCTTTCTTTTTTCTATCTTCATCGTGTTTGTTAATGGTTATCTAAATAACTCTCTATGACGAATCTTGCAATCTTGTAATTTGGAATTCGGGCATGCATGTTGTTTTTGTTTGGTTATGTGAGATTAAAATATCATTGCAATCCTTCCTCAGTAGAATCAAAATTTGGAAATTAAATAGGAATTTGGGTTTGAATTAAAATGGAATTGAGAAATTAAATCTGGGTAGGGTTTCAAAAGAAAATAAAATTCTAAGTCAAAAATTTGAATGGTTTATTGTATCTTCCCTATCAGGCTAAGATTGCAGATGTTCAAAAAATATATATTTATTTTAAAGAATATATATATATATATATATATATATATATATATATATATATATATATATATATATATATATATATATATATATATATATATATATATATATATATATATATGTATTGTTTAAATTAATTTAATAAAATTTAATAAAATTTAATAAAATTTAAACTAAAAAAATTATATAATTTATTGTAGGTAATTGTATAAAATTTATATAAGTTTATTTATTTATTTATTTATTTGGAAAACTTAGTAAAACTTTAGGTTAATTCTTTTGGATCCCTTGGTGTGGTGTTACATCTGGTATCAGAGCCTAGTTTCTACATTGGGAGCTCTAGGTATATTGGAACGCCACTAGTGTTAACTAGTTGAACAAGAACAAAAAAATTTAAAACTATTATGAGTATCTCTTTCAAACTAAAACTTAAACTAGTTGAACTAAAACAAAACTTAAAATTTTAGTTGTATATCTTTCATACTTCAACACTTAGACTTCAACACTAAAATTATATGTAAACCTAAATATAGGTAAATTGAAAATTGAACCTATTTTGTTTGCAAAACATGTGTCTTTTATCTATGATTATAGTAGTATGTTATTATAGCATCTTGTATATTTTCCAATGGATTAGGGATGTTTTGTTTAGAATGTTGTAGGGGATCAATTTCAATATTTGTTAAAAGTTGGATCAATTTGGTTTTTGGTTTCTATTAAACCAGAATCATATTGCTCTAAGTGACTAAAAGTAGTATGTTTTATGGTTATTATAGTACCTTGTTATCTCATATATTATTGTTCTAGTGTTCTTAGTGGAGTCATATTCTCCTATAGGGGGAAAGGGTCTAATGGGACCCTCACAATGAGTTCTTAACTTTACCATCCTTGTAGGCTTCCAGGAGTAAGCCCAAGTCTAGGGGGGGTGGACGTAGTGCCTACCCCTAGTTTACATTTTTGCTTTCATTATTGAACTCTTTTAAGCTAGTTTTATTCTTGATGTTTAGTAGCATTACTTTTAGATTATCATATATTGTTTCAAATTTAGTTGAGTATATGATGAGATTACTTGGTACTCTATACTTCATGTATGCATGATGATTATTATAATGTTTTTTAGTTATGGATGATGATTAGTTAGATGGATTATCATATGTGTTTTCTTATGGATACTTACCCCATACTACATGTGTATGGTGTGCACATATGTTTTCTTTATGTATGACATTTCTGATGTGGTTAAGGAAGGGAGTTGTAGCCACCTGCTAGATAGGATCTACACGATGCACCACTTCCTGCCATTGCCTATTTAGCTTAGAATATTGTTTTTGTACATGCATGGATTTTATGCAAGTTACAGGTACCAGGCATCAACTTCCCAAAATTGCCAGGATGAGCATACCCTATTGCATTATCTCAATGGTAAGAGAGGGGAGATAAATTCTTAAGTCCAAATCTTAAGCCTTTAAGCCATTTGTCCTAGAAAATTAGGACATGTATATGAGTTGAGTACCCTTCGAATGTGTCGAATGATGTTAATTCGTGATTATAATCCTTTAGTTTGATTTTGTATGTGTTTTTCTTTGATAGGTCTTTGTATGTTGTTTTATAAGTCTTTGGTAAATTTTCTATTAATTAAGTCTAATTAAAAGATTAAATTAATGATTTAATCTAATGAAAAATTATTATGATATTTTAATATTTAATTAATTGAAAAATTAATTAAATAAAAAGAATTAAATTTAAAGATACAAGTTTAATTTTAGAACGTGATAATATTTATTTAATTTAACAATAATATTTTTAGATTTCATTTTTAAATAAATGCTAAATGATATTATTATTTAAGTTAATAAATATTTTATCACTTAAGTTTCAAAAATAAATTAAAAAGTGAAAATATATTAATTTGTTAAAAGTTTTAAGTTCGCATGATGGATGCATGAGATGAAAATATAATAAATTAATTAAAAGATAAAATAAGTGAATTTAATAAAGATATTTTAATTGCATAAAGTGCGCATGAAATTAAAATTTAATAATTTAATTGAAAAAGGAGTCAAGTAAAAGGTAAATAAAGTTATTTAATATTGCAATTAACGTGCATGGGAAAGGTAAAGAAAAGATAAAGAAAGTTAATAGGAGTTGAAGTCTGGTGAGCATGGAGTTCTCTTGGGTGAACACACAATTAGTGCCTCAATTTAAGGAGAGAACTCCTTATCACCAATAGAGGGTTCATTTTCAAGGGACACAAAATTTTGACCAGGAATTTTGGAGAAGGAAGAAATTTTTAGAAAGGAGAAGGTTCCGAGAGGAGGAATTTTCTCTACAGATTTCTAGGGTGTAGCAATTAGCATTAGTGTTCAGGTAGACTCTTGTGATTATTCACATATTTTAATACGCTTTTTCTCTTTCCCGTCTTCATCGTGTCTATTAATGGTTGTCTAAATAATTCTTTGTGATGAATCTTGTAATCTTGTAATTTGGGATTCGGGCATATAAGTTGTTTTTGTTTGGTTATGTAAGATTAAAATATCATTGCAATCCTCCCTTAGTAGAATCAAAAATTGGAAATTAAATCGGGATTTGGGTTTGAATAAAATGGAATTGAGAAATTAAATCTGGGTAGGGTTTCAAAAGAAAAGAAAATTCTAAGTTAAAAATTTGAATGGTTTATTGTATCTTCCCTATCAGGCTAAGATTGCAGATGTTCAAAAAATAAATAAATTTATTTAAAAAAAAAAAATTTATATATATATATATATATATATATTGTTACAATTAATTTTATAAAATTTAATTAAATTTAAATTTTAAAAAATTATATAATTTATTGCTAGTAATTGTATAAAATTTAAGTAAGGTTAAATTTAAAAAAAAAAAGTTTGGCAAACTTAGTAAAACTTTAGGTTAATTCTTTTGGATCCCTTGGCGAGGTGTTACAACCTTTTACAAATGAAGATTTCCTTGGAGCAATTTTCATTCCCAAGATTACCCTTTTCAACTTCCTCCTATGCAGAAATAGGTTTACAAGTCTTGAGATTCTCATGCTCATCAAAAGTTCTCTCCAATACCTCCAATCCCTTTGCCATCTTATTAGTTTTGAGTTACACAGATTCTTCCCCAAATAAGGTTTCCTTACCATCACGATTCTCTACAAAACTACTCTAATCAATCCCTTCATCTTAATATTTCCCTTCACATGTAAAAAAATTAAGCAAATCCCTATCACCATAATTTTTTTCCCAATTATGAACATTATTTGGTAGAAATGATCTATTTTTCATCTTAACCTATTTTTTCTCTTGTAATGGGATGTCTATTTAATTGATAGTTGTACCAGCCATCATGTCATCTATGAAATTATCAACTCTATCAATCCATATTATTGAAAATGCATCAAAAAACTCAATCAAATCCGAGATGTAGTTCTTATACTATTTTAATCTTGATTTTTTTTTGTAGTGAATTTACTTATAATTTGTGATACAATCAACTCCGAATCACCAAAATATTGCAAGTATTTTGATCTTATGAATTTTTGCAATATTTATTCCTAAAGTTAATGTTTCATACCAAGGTATTTTTTAGTGGCTAATATTCGTAAATTGGCTAATTTTAGAATTTTTTGGCTAGTAATTTGGCTAATAATTTAAGATTTGATACAACCTAAATCACCATTGTTTTATAAAATTTAGTTCTAGAATATTTAAAATCACTCAATAATTTATTTTATTGAAAAAATTAAACTCAAATATTTTCCACAATATACGTTACATGATTAGATTTGAGTCACCTAAAAATAATATATTAGTGGAGAAATTAAATTAAACCGACCAATAATTATCATAATTATTAGTTACTTTAGGGATCTATCACTAATACTTAGTCTTCACTATTGATTTAAAGTATATATAACGATCCTCATAATATTCCATGAGGTAAGAAAATGTTCAATTTTGATTTGCAATATCCCATGGTGATTAATTAACTTCCTATTACTATTGAGATTCGTCAAAAAATTATAGAAAAAAATTATCTCCAATATTAATCATATTTAGAATAAAAAATTGAGAAATTCGCCGATAGAAATAAATATATTTTTTCAAAATAATGAAAGATTAGCCAATATTTTATATCTTTTTTTGGAGGTGGCTTTCTTAAAGTTTACCTTGCTTCATACTCAAAGATACCATTGGTGCATTCAAAGTTTAACAAGAAATAATATTTGAAGCTCTTACCAGAAGGAGATGTAAGATCAACTTCCACACCATTACCTTCATTGCTATAGGATCCATCAAAATGTATTTTCCACATCCAATCACTTTCCTCTTGTAGATACACTTCATAAGGTTCATCAATATTCTAAATTGGTTTATTTAAGATTACCTAGAAGTTGTCTATGTTTATTTGAAAAAAAAATACTCCATAATCTAGATTGAAACTTTCCACCAAATATGTAAATCTTGGTTTTGCATAAATTTTGATATATCTTCCATTTACAAGGATTATTGCATAATAAAAATCTGATTGAATATGTCCTCCAACCAAATTGGACCATTTCCTGGAGAGCAACATCCCATAATAGGCTGGTATTTCTAGCATAATAACATCCATTTTGTATGGCACATTTGGACATGTGGGAAACTTGAATTTACTGTCTCTCATGATCCCTAATATAGGAATTGATAAGTTATCCATCAAATAAAACCTTCCACAGGGTGTGTCTATAGTCAACCCTAATTATTTCATGACATCTACACGCATAATATTTATTGTAGCACCTGATTCTATTATGGAATTTATCACCTATCTATTATTTATCAACAAATTTAAATAGAAGGAATCTACTTGTGGAAAATTCTCATTAATATTAGTTCAAGACATATAACTCGTGCTTCATTAATATTTTTTTTGTTTGAATGATTTTCTTTAAATTTACTTTCAATAAAAGATTTAGGACTTCTTTCCCATATTTAATTTTTTTTGACAATTTCAAAGAAGGGAACTATAATCTTCTTTGAGACAAAGCATTAGAAATAAATAAGTTAACACTTACCACCTACTTAAATGTTGGTTCATTTTAAGGATTTTTTAATACCTTTGTTTATTATTGATCATAATTCAACATTTCCTTCTCCTTGTCTTTTCTATGTAAATCAGGTTGTTTTTTATGTTGGCAAAGGCTCTTGATGATTTCTCAATATTAAGATTTATAATCCTATTCCTTAGTCTATAGTTACTCATAGCTTGCTCCATTTCTGAAATTGTATAATCCCATCTCTCTTCATCATTTGAGTGCCTTACCCTTGGGTTCTCCTCCTCATCAAGAAAAACTTTCTATGAGCATTGTTGTCTTATTGTCATCATATCAACATTAGGAATGTGATCACCTTATGAGGAATCATCATTTCCCTAGAGTACTTCTAATGTGAATGTGTTTATAGTAGGTTTTTCCTCTTTTTGGCCCTCCTCTTTGAGTATGCTATGTGTAATCAAACACTGATGTTGAGCATGTGGAAGTTTAAAAATCTCACACCATGGACCACTTTCCACATGGTTATTATTTCCCTTAATTTGATCAAAGGGTTTTTTTGTTTCTTATTGGTTTTCATCCTTCTAAGAAGTGCTGTATGGAATATCCTATAATCCAAACTTGTAAGGTCTATCATTTCTTTTAGACTTGAAAAATTCATTCTTTATTTTCTTATTATGTAAATCTTTGATCATGTTTAATAACTTGTCAATTTTTTCATTATCTTTATTTTGTTTTGGTGCTTTAGGGTTGAACAATCTAGGGTCTTCTCTCTTCATATCTTACCAACAACCTTCCTATTATTTTCAATGGCTATTGCTACTTTGAAATCCTCTTGCAATGTACTAGGTGTTAGAAAATAAAGCTTGGCATGTTTTTTATTTTGATCCATGCTTTTATTGGATAAATCTTCTTTTCTTATTGTGTAAGCTAACTAAGGAATACTTTTGATTGTTTCAGTTTTATTCTTGTATTTTCTCTACTTTATGCTTTGAGGAAGCCTATATTATTGTAATTCCTTCATTTTAATTAATGTGAAGTTCCATTTTTCATCTTCTATTTAGAGACTTTTCTTTCTACAACAACATATTTTATTCTATCATTTTAGCTAGATTATTTGTTGGTTAAGCTAAAATTTTAAATGGTATTAGATCTCATGGCTGCTAGAAAGGATAATGAATTTTTTTGCTACAGTTATTAAAGAAAATTATAGCTTTTGAAGAATGAAAATTTGTACCTTTTATTTCTTGAATCTATATTTCTATTTTAAATGGAAGCCAAAGATTCCACTTCAACTTAGAAGTAGAGAATTGCATGCAATAGTAATGACAATAGAGGTTGAACTGAATTCTATTGGTCCATCATAGACAGGCCAAGAACATGCTCTTTTTGCATGGGTCTTGCCTTCATCTTCTTCTTAGCGACACATAATTTCAGTGGACTTGTTATGCATTTCATTTCAAGATTTTGAAGGGTTTTCTACTATTAGTGTTGATGCTTCCTTGATTCCATAGTTGATTAGCTTTTTAGACCATTGGCACCTATATTTTAACCCAATAATATATTTTTGCATGGTTGAGTAGTGTCATTTGGATCACTTGTATAGATTTATGTGTCATCTGCATCCTTAACTGCTAGATGATTTCCCTTTGTTTTCTATCTATTCATTGTTTGGGGGCTTCTATGTAAATTATTATCTTCTATATCTTTGATTGACAAATGTTTTTCCTAGTTTTCCATCTGCTCATTGTTTGAGTAGTGTCGTTGGTGGCACTCATATAGATTGATCCTACTTTTCATCATAGTTTGAAAGGAGTTTTTTCATTCACCATTATGACAATTATCATTCGACAATCACCCACAATTTTCTTGTGTTTCTAAAGATTCTTTTCTAATGCATATTTGGAGGGGGTTTTATTCCTACTAGGTTTCCCCTCCTTCCTCTTTCCTATTCTTAGGATTTTTTTCTCCTTAGTTAGACTTGGGTGTGTGTGTGTGTGTGTGTGTGTGTGTGTGTGTGTTAGAAAATAAAGCTTAGCATGCTTTTTTGTTTTTATCCATGCTTTTATTGGATAAAGCTTCTTTACTTAGTGTGTAAGTTAACTAAGGAATACTTCTGATTTTTAAAGTTTTATTCCTATTTTTCCTCTACTTTATGCTTTGAGGAGGCCAATATTATTGTAATTCCTTCATTGTAATTAATGTGAAGTTCCATTTTTCATCTTCTGTTTAGATTTTTCTTTCTACAACAACGTATTTTGTTCTATCATTCTAGCTAGATTATTTGTTGGTTAAGCTAAAATTTTACATTAGGCCAATAAGATCTTATCTCATAGTGGATTTCACTATCAAATACATTCAAATAAAATTTTATTAGGAAAGAATCTACTAGTCGAGTATCTCTTGGTATCCTATTCAAGACTTTATTGAATCTTTTATTAAACTTAGCTACTGATTCATTGGGATCCTTCCTAATGCTAGTTAATTTATGATAAGAAAATGATGTATCACCATAGCCTCTAAATTTACTAATGAAAAAACCTATAAATTCATGCCATCTCAAAATATAACCATCAAGGAATCCTCTATACCACTCAACAACATCACCAGTAAGGGACCACACAAACAATTTCATGAACAAATATTCTTGATTTTCTTCCCACTCTTCAATAGTATTCTTCAAATTAATAAAAAATTCTTCTATAGATTGAGTTTTTCCTTTAGAGAATTTAGGGATTAAAATTATTAATTCATTTTTTTTTTATAGGATTAAGGTATCCTACAATCCCTATAAAGTTGAATTTCATGCATCTGTCAATTACCATAGAGGCTCTAACTCCTTGTCCTATGTTTAATTGATCTGAACTTTTCCCACTTTGATTTCTTCCTACATTTTTCTAATTATTGTAAGAATTATTCCTTAAATAATTTTCATTTTTTTGTATTCCATTATAATTTATATTGTTATGTTGTTCATTTCCTTTATTTGGATCTCGTCTTTGATGACCATTTGTTTCTTCCCTTTTAGCTTTTTCATATAAAATATTTTTATTTGAATTATTGAAAATGAACTCTTTATCTTTATGAGGAGGGTTATACTTTGATGGATTACTAGGTCCTAGAACTCTACCAATAGTTGTTGAACCTCATATTTTCCCTTTTCAAGATCCAATGCATGATAGTCACTAGTGTAGCTAGCATATCTTATCCTCAATCCCCAAGCAACAATGTACATGCTATAAAGAATGTCCAATTGATCCTCGTAATCTAGAGTGAAATATAGTTGCTCATCTATTGGATGCTCTTGAATTGGAAGTCCCATCATTTCCAATAAAAAATCTCCAAACATAAAATGAAAAATATCCAACTTCTACTCAAGATCTTTGTTATGATACTAAAATCGATTGCTTGTGCAATATAATAGACAAATTTAATGATCATTCAATTTGAATGTCACTTCAAAAAATTCCATGTGGTACCTCATCCATTTCTATTTTTATAAAAAATGTCACATCAATTTAGTCATTTCATTTAAGTCCTATGTTCAAAGACAAATCACCATTCTCTTTGTTTCACATGTTTTTCCAACCAGAGTTCTAAAAATGTGAACAATGCTTCATGCATTTCATAAATTTCACCAATTTGGGACTTTGTCTAACCACCCTCTTCAGTTTCACAAAATTTCACCATTTCAAAACCTTTTCTGATCATTCTCTACAAAATTACTTTTTTAAAGATCATTGCTCAATCTCCTACAAAATGGCAATAAATTGCTATTCGCTATGCCTTGAATATGTATAATGCAAAACTCAAAAATTTTACTACTTCTCTAAGCTGGTGACTTCTTTCTTGTAAAATAGAGAAACTTTATTGTTTCACTTGGTTATTGAATTCATCCTTCTAAAAAATTGAAAAAGATACTTTGATGACAATTTCATGAAAACATTGGAGGGTCCATTAGATCACAACCCCACTTGGGTCTTTTGATGAGCTTGTTCAAAGATTTGTTAAACAATATTCCTAAAATATTAAAAATCCCATAACAATGGTTGATCTATGCAACATTAAACAAAAACTAGGTGAACCTTTTGTTATCTTCTTGCAAAGGTGAAGGAAGTTACATTCTAGATATCCTCAACAACTTCTTGAAAGTGAGAAGATTGACATATTTTTCAACCTTAAACCTGATTTGTATTATTATCTTACTAGAAAATATTTTCTTCTCACATTCAATGACATGATTAAAATTTCATTTATCATAGAGGATGTTAAAGTGAAGAAGAGAGAAATAGCATTGAATAAAGATAAGTCTAACAATGGAAATGGTTAAAACAAAGGAAACAATAAGTCATGAAACAGGAATAAGAATGTTGTCAATAATGGGGTTGTTGATGGATCTAAGTCTAAAGATCCTATCTTCAATTTGACTAGTGTTATTTAGGAAAATAAGATGCAAGAACCTTCAAGGTATAGTGATTCCAATAAGGCTAAAACATGGAAACCTAAACCGAAGAATGATTTCACTCCCTTGAGAGATTCTTATGATGTAATATTCAAGACTCTAGTCTCATATAAGATAAATACTATTCCAAGCAACTCAAGACTTTATGAAATTAAAGTTAAGCCTCCATGATATAATGACAACCATTATTATGATTATCATAGGAAAAAAGGACCAAAAACTAAGAATTGCATCAAATTGAAACATATTATTCAATATCTAATTGATGAAGAGAAGGTTGGAGTTGATGGTATTGTCAAAAATTTTGATCATAAGGTTTTCATAGAACCACTCCCTAAATATAAAAAGGGGAAACATCAAATAAAAATGGGGATGCAAAGATCAACTCACTTATACAGACAATGAAAATGCCAATCACATGCTTGAACCCATAAGTGAAAACATTAACATGGTGAGACCTAAAGATAAAGGACCTAACTATGTTTCAAATATTGATGAGGTGCCTAGGGTCATCTTAAGAGGTGTTTGGTCTTCCATACAATCTCAGTATTCTAATAAGAATAAACCTATGATTATGCATAGAGGTGTCATTTCTCCTTCACATAGAGAAAGCTTAAATACTGTCAATAGAAGTCAACCTAAGCTCATGATTAAGAATATTTATTATTATATGCAAGATAATTATAAGAAAATGGGATCCTTTTCCAAATAAACCTCTACTTCTATCAAGTTAACCTACAACCACATGGATCAACTTTAGTGCACCCCACTCAAATTTGAATTTTGAGTTACTTGAGTTATTACCTACCCAAAAATAGGTCCTAAAAAAGGCTTTACAAATAGCTAGTGTCCCTAAGTACATTGATATGAATAAATTATAGACCATGGTCAATTAAATTACATCTCCACACTACATATCATTTTCGTAGGAAGATGACAAGACTCTAAGTCAACCACATTACCTTTCTCTTCACATTGAAGCCCAAATCTATCAAACCCAAGTCAAACACATGCTGATAGATAATGGAATTGGGTTAAAAATTTGTTCTTTCAATTTAGTTTTGGATTAAAGTAAAAATAGGTTTTGAGGGGACCCAAAACCCCATACAAATCAAGCATTCATAAAAAATGTGTCCATAGTACCAACATAAACATTAGGTTTTACAAGGAACTAAAACCTGAGAATATATACAATTACAAATAAATCAAAATTCTCCAAAGGGAGAAAGAAAACAATTAGTACCAACACACAAGACTAGGAATAGAAACCAGGACTAGAGACTAGGATCACAAACCTCAAAGTCCAACCAAAAAGGAAAAAAAATGAAAGTACCTTGCTAAACCAACTCCTTTGCATCTCTAGCCAAATTCTTTTGAATAATAGAAACTTATTCAATTGAATCTTTCATAGTCAAACTTAGAGCCACTTCAATGGACTTCTTGGTACTTAGCCTTGTATGCATGCTAAGACCTCCACTAAGCAAAGTATCTACAGGGGAAACTATCTCCTTTGTGCTTCTCCTTCCTAAGATGGAAACAATAGCATATAAGCTTGAAGTGATCATATCCATATGTTGCCCCACTCTCCTTGACCAGTTGGCATATCTTAGCCTCATAGTCTAGAAGCTTACTAGAGATAATCCTAACCTTCACTTCTATCTAAATCCTTTTTTTTCAACTTCTAGGATGGTGTATAGTTCCCTCACCATCTTCTTCAAAGAGTTTATCTCATTGTTGATCCAAGTGTCTACCACAAGGGAGATGTTAACCTTCATCTTAGCCTTATGGATAAATTCTAGGTTACCACTACACTCCTCACCATCCATTGCACTAGGTTCCCAAATAGCCAATGTACCCTTAGGAATACCTTAACCATTATTAAAATCTCCAAGCATAGCATCAAACATTCCTTCTAGTAGGGTCTTCTTATTTATGATCATTATTTTCTCATTTAGGTCATCCATATTATGGTTTGTAAGCTCAATATTCATAGGATTTTACACTGACACACTAGAGCTTATAGAGACCCATCCATCCTTTCCTAAGGTTTCTCTTTCTCCTCCCTAGCTCATGTCTAGAAACATATCCTTCATTGGAGTCTCTAAAGTATCTAGAGGAATAACATCCTAAATGTTAGTCCCCACCTTCTTCTCTAATTTTGGGGTTTCAATGACATTTCTCTTGTTTTCAAATACCCTTTTTGAATCACTCACCATTCTCATAGTTCTCATGAAAGCCTCCTCCTGGCTACCATAATAGCCTTCATTGTTAAATTTGCAACCCCCACTATTAGTCTCAACCTCATCTTCATGAACACTTACAATTTATTTTGTTTCCTCCTTCTTAGCCTCAGTTTCATCTTTCAAGTTCATCTTCTTTGTCATCTTATTTCCCATCCTAGAAACCTTCTTTTTCTTTCTCTCCTGAGTCACCACCTCCTCCTCTCCAACTTCATAAACACTCTAAAACTTTGTCTCTATACCCTGAACCTCCAAAATCTTATTTTCATCATTATCCACCTTTCCTTTCTTTGCGTCAATCTTTTCCTAGGAACCCTTAATTAATTTACATGTCTTCTTTGCTGATGAAATAGACACCTCCTGAGCCCTATCCTTGTAAAATTCTACAATAAGTAGGCTTAAGCCCTCATGGAGAATGGGTCTTCTTTTCTTTTTATGATGAGCCCTAAGCTCGTAAAGCATTGAGTATTTCAAATAAAAAGGAAATGAGATCCTATCTTTATATCTAAATGGTTCAACAAAACAAAATGATAAGTTCTTTCAATGTAGTTAAATAGCTAGGATTGTTAGAGTTTCTATCGATCCTAGAAGGAAAATTACCATTAAGATGTCTGATGAGGTTGAGAGATCTTCTAAGGGGTTGGTTTTTTTACCTGTATGAGTTTCTCTAGTAGATACGTATGTAATTTTCCAAGTTCTTGATATACCACTTTCTTACAAAATACCATTAGAGAGACCATGGATTAATGACATACAAAGACCCCCTCTATGTACTGTTGGAGTTCTTTCTTGTAAAGAACATATCAGGTGAATTTAAACTTGATACTAGGAAACAAAGATAGGGACAAGCCTAAGGATGAGCTAAATCCTATATTCAACAAGGCTAAATCTCAGTTCCAGGCCAATTAATAGAGTCATCAGGACTCACTTCACTTTAGGCTCTACTAAGCCAAGGTGGGAAAATCTAGGGGGTTTGTCTCATTAACTTGATACTCTTGTATACAAGACTATCCCCTATACCAGAAATGACAATATCTTCTATGATTTGCTGAATTTTTTTTGATTGTAGTAGCTAATTACAACCAAATAGTAATAGAAAATAAGCTATGACCTGCACTTCTAGTTCTTCAATACATAAAAAGGGAAATTGATGTTCATTTAAAGATTTGATATCTTAGCATAACCCAGGTATGCAATAGCAAAGAACATGCAATCTCTAAGCTGACCAGTCCCTTATCCATTGGGCATCAACTTAACCTTAACACATAGATGGGTACATAGAATATACTCATATATTTAGACACCTGATCCATCTACCTGACTTGCAAATAGATATCTATCTTCATAAAAACTCTCATACTTACTATGAAATCCTCCTGGTCTAACCTGCAATCTTGTCAATGTAAACAAGAATTTACATGGATCTTTGTTCCAATAGAAAATTCATCCTGACATACAACCTTAAGGGATTGGAACTGAGTTCAAGCTCTTCGTTCTTAAACACAAAACATTGCAAGTAACAAAAGTAAGAGATGAAAATCAGAATGAAACTAGAAGAAATGAAGCTCTTGTATTACTTTCCTTGAAAACAATACATCATTTTTATGCCAAAATTTAGAAAAGAACACCAAGAAATGATTGTATATCTAACATGCCTAAAAACAAATACAATACTATTGTTGATAACAGAAGAACACTGAGAAAATGGTATCACAGTAATGTGAAAGGATTTCAACCAGACTACAACCACAAAGTAGTTGCACTGTAATGAAAAGTATCCAAAAATTGGAACCATTACAAAGAGTAGAAAGGGAAGATATATAGGAGAGAAGATATTTCTGGATTTGGAAGTTGAAACTAACATTTGTCTCCCTAGAGAAGTCTTCAAACTGAAGTTGTTGAAACTGAACTTCCTCATCTACTTGCAATTAAAATAATCAATGATGCCAAAATATCTAATATATCCTCACTTTAAAGTAATATGAAAATATCTCATGAAGAAAATATTAGGTATATCACAAACTGTACTGTGGCTTCAAAATCTAATTTTAACATGTCACTTCTACTTTTGTCGAACAATTTAACTGCACTGTTGACAAAAACACTTGATTACTTCTAAATGCACTCAAAACCATCAAATTCATCCTTTCATTTGCTAGAGAAGTCAAATTAGATATAATATGATCAAAATTCGATATCTAATCAAGCTAGAAACAAAAAATTGCAAATTTCACTAAGAAGCCCCCAAAATAAAAAAACCTCTTGTAGCCGCTTCCAGTAAACACCTGCACAAAATTTGATGGAAAAAATAGAAAATTTTCTCTTTTTCATTTCTGTTGGTATATTACATTACCTATTCCAGATAAAAAATGCCCCCCTAAGACCAATCTGAAAAACTATCTCCCATGCCATGAATAGGATTAAAGTTGAAAAATTTAAAAAGCTATATAGTCAAACTATATAATACTTTAAAAATAATTCAAAACTTTCAATTTGAAAATCTATGCATTGAAAACCATTTTTGGATTTTGATTTTATAATCATTTTATATTTCCCCTTATCTCTTCAAGTCCACTTGTCAATTTTTCATTTGTTGATTGTACCAAGGTAGACATTTGAAATTCTTTAAATTTTGAACTCTTATCATTTTATACATTTGAAATACTTTTTAAATTTTTGCCTATGATATTACAACTAGATCATTATATCGTGGCTCTTGAACTCAGCCGTCCTGATGATATGCCAAGCTCTGAATCATAATATCCAACCTTTTATGTTTGCCCCCTCCGATCGCATGCCAAAGTCATACCATCAAAGCCCCTCCAAATTCATTTCCTGACCACATGATTGGGCAAATTTTGTGGCATCAGAGCCCTTCAAAATTTATGACCCAATCCTATGGCTATTGTAGCATCGAGGCCCTTTATTTTTGCATTTATGACCACGTGACACTGTCAGACCATCACATGACCACAAACTTCATCCTCTGACTACGTGATGGGGTCAAAATTTGGTTCACCATGTAGTAGCCTGTGGGTGGGCCCCTCCACATAAGCTCCATTCCTATCCAATAGCATGGAATTTCAATTTACTTCTTTGTTGTGCACATGAGCTTATAAACATAACTTTTTACCACCAGTTGCCGAAAGTGGTACAAACAAATGTGAAACATGCTCGCTGTGATAGACACCTTGCATTGCCACTCCTTTATTTGAAACTAACTATTGTTGTGTGCATATTTTGATGGCATGACTGCACTCATCTACCTCCAATGTAGATTACATCCTCCTTGCCATCGACTGCTTCTTACATCAAATGTGCCATCTTTTCAAAAAAAAATGTAGATTGCCTCTATTGATGGTCTTTCTTTGCCCATGGACACTCTATTTTGCTAAAAATGTGGAGCTCCATGTTGTTGCATACACTGAAGCCATTTTATATTATGTCATGGTTTGCAAATTTAAAGGAGTCCCTCTTTATGTGGAAATCCCCTTTGACTATGGTGGATATGCTTTCCTTCATTCTGTTGTTTATGTGGACTACTTGTTTATGTGAAAACGTGGGCTGTTTAGCATGGGTTGTAGCTTGATTGTGCTCTAGACATGGGATACTCATGGACCCTTTAGTAAGCTTCCTTGTCCTCAAACATGAATGGCCTTTTGCTGTTGCTACTTCATTAAATACTGCACCTTTTATTTTGGCGTGGGACAACATTCTGCCATGGGCTGCATTATTTCCAGCCACGTGGATCACTGTGATCCTCTTTGTTGGCTGTGATTTTATCCTTGGTTTCTTTGTTGCTAACTCCAATGCCTTGCAACATGGGTTCCTCTTGTAACTCCACCATACTCTATCACCAACTCTTTATGTTTGCCGTGTATGTGACACTATGTCCTCTCAACTCACCATCAAGGAACATATATATAAGAAGGCATTCTTATAAGTAAATATAAGAGAAGGAAAGTGATCATGCATGGAGGGTAAGAAAAAAAATTATTGAATTACAATTAATTTAGAATATATATAAGTCAGCACATGCCTCACACAAATTGTGGGGTTATAGGATAAAGATATAAGCCATCAATTCAATGTTTCACTTGCTCATCATGTGCACACTTTCACTTATCCACTTGATCTAGATAGACAAGGTAAAAATAGTAGAATCCTAACAGAATCAATCATTACCATTATTCATCTTAAAACATCCTTAATCTTCACTAGTTGTCATCAATCTTATGGAATTAGTCGGGCCCCAAACTGGGCTTGGCTAAATTTTTTTCGTTTCCAAACAACTGATTTGGAAAAGTGATCCATCAATCATATAAAACTATCTAAAATCAAATTAAAACACAAATTCATCCCTTAAAATTTATTTTGAATCACCTCTGTAGCATTGTGAAATTTGTGCCAGTAGGCCTGTTGCCTAACTTTAAAAACTGTCATAAACACCTAGCCGGGCTCCAAAAATCTGAATATCCTATCTCTCTAACATATTTAACATGCATAATAGATCTTGTCACATGAAAACATCAGGGTCAAAATATATCGACCTTCGAACATGCCTCCTTCAAATTGCCTGTAGATAAACCTGTCAAAAAATTGGAAAATGCATTTGGAATTGACTTTGAAAACTGGGCAAATGGGCACTTGAGGATGTGGAAGCTTGGGAATTTTTTCTTTGCCATGAGGAGAATGTAATTTTGTGATTTGGGCTCATGATAAATCTCAGGAAAAATTTGGAAAGCATGCAAAGTGGGCTACTTGGATTTGCAGGATAGTGAATATCAGTAAAATAGTGTATTTTGCAAATGGAATGGCCTTGGAAAAGTGTGTAGATGGATTCGTCAAGACTTAAAAACTAGCATACTCATAGTATTTCTATAGTAGAATATAGGGGAACAAACCATTTGATCCCAACAATTATAGACTCAAAGATATGACCTCCTGAATAGGGCTCTTGATCAATTTGCATTTTTGACTACCAGTGAAATTTTATAAATTGTAAACAGAATCATGTTTGGAAACTGATCAAATAGATTTTTCATAAGCTCAAATCTGGAATGTAACAAGTCATTGACCCCTAGAATATGATGTGAAAGGAAATTTTTCATTTGGGTCAACTGGTCAAAAGTTATAGCTTGTCAAACAGGGCTGCTTGGAATTATAAATAAAATGCAAATTATGAAAACAGTAAATTGCCAACTTTGAGGGGTTCAAAACCTAGTCAACAGATTCAAAATGACTTGAAACTTGGAACATAGGTTTTTTGGTATGCACACTAACCATCCTCAAAGTGGTGAGTCATGAATCTTAACTGGGTATGAGATATTCAAAGGAAAACTAGGGTTTTTGTCACTATTTGACATAAGTAGAAAATGCAGAACTGAAAACTACTCAAAATGGGACTTCACAGAATGGTTCAGAATGTTAGTTTATCATCATAGAACACATAGAAAGGCTAAATGCAAGGTGTTAGAAATATAAAACACCTCTTATACCTTGATACAACAACTGGGTACATATGCATGAAAAGCGTTCATAGGGGCTCACAACTTGGATTGGACACTCAAAATGGGAATGCAATTTTGAGCACCAACAATGGCTCTATCTGGGGATGTATGCCCCTTGCATGCATGGAAAGAATTCAGATCTCTGGTAGGAGCAGACTACTCAAAAAATTTCTCCAAACAAAAATTGAAAGCAAGGAAACTATTCTAACTGTACAGGATAGTGACCCTGAGCCACCGAAAGTTTTCAAAACTTCCTACCTCTAATATACCTAATTTTCATTAACATCTTCTTGAGGTAAACTGAAACTTTGACTTACATCAATTTCACCACACACATCAGTTCTTCTCATTAGCATATTAGGTGAAACAAAACCATTCTCATAGTGCATATAAAAACTTGAATCAATTTCTTCATCTTGATCACTATGAAAATATGAATCAGTGTGATCATAACTACTAATATTAAACAAAAATTGATTATCACTAACTGAATCATGGATACCTTCAATCGAAAACAAAAAAGTTTGATATTCTACTTCATTCAACAAGTTACACATGTCGAAAAAATGCAACTCACCTTGTGTATCTGGGTGTGAAGGGTACATAAAATCTGATCCCTACCTCTTTGCAGTCATATTACTCATCACATCAGATTTATCATTCATTGAAAACTCTTCACACTAAAAAAATTGGTTAGTCCAAGTCTGAAAAATAATTCTGAAAATGCGGATCCAAAAGTTGATAATCACAATCCTAGTCTTCATCTAACATGCTGTTAGAGGGAACCTTGAAATCATCAGATGTCTTATTACATGATTTATTAGCAATAAAAGGGAAATCAGAATCAACAACATTATTTTCAATGTTTTCTTCTTCATCTGAAGTATCAAAACATATTGCAATACAATCACTAGCATTAGAAAACATTGAGACAGTAGAAAACTTCCCCTCAAAAACATCCCCTGCATCTATGAAGTCGTCATGTGCATATACATATGAGGTTTTATCATATGCACCTCCAAAGTTTGATAAAAAATCTCTAGATTCTGTATCTTTTTCCACATCAAACATTGGGGAAGTGACTTGACTAAATGAAGAAAAACTATGAGGGAGAATACATACATCCTTAGAAGTACTTATATATTTCTCAAACTCACGAGCCAATAAATCTAAAACCTCATTAGGGCTCAAGAAGACTTCCTCACAAATCTTCTCTTGGTTGTGATTACTATTCGGATGACATGAGTAACTCATAGCAATAGTAACATTAGTACAATAATCTAAAATATCAGAATCATCATAACACTCATTCTCATTATGACAATCAACACTTCTACTACTATTACAAGCATCCTCAATATCATATTCACTATCACAAGACTCATTTTCAATTTCATATCCATCTTCTTCATGCAAGTTACAATCCTCTGATTCACTAAAAGTTGAATCCATCTCTTCACATTTAGAAGACAAATTATCATTATTTATGGATTCATTACATTTGTGACTACCCTAACTTTCAACACATGTATTATCATCATTAGGACAAATAATATAAACACTATCATTATCACTTTCCATCTCCCTAATGAATTTCTCAACTTGTAAAAGCTCTTGTAATCTTATAGGTGCTAGCCAATCAACTAAATCAGGTACTATAATATCAAGGAAAACACTTGGTAGGGAAGATTCCTCTGATCTAGAATGAAAAGGCATCATTCTAATTATTGATTTAAACTTTATATAAACTTGTTGAACATTTAGATCTTGAAGACTTCCCATTTTCCCCCTAACCATGCTGACAATCATATTGTGGATTTTCTTATTAAACATAACAATATTACTAGCCACAGTTTTCAAACTATTAGAAAATTGTAGACTAACCTCAGACCTGATTATGAATCCATCTTAAAAAACTTTCACCTCTTTCTCAAGTGCTAAAAATCACTGAATAGAGGTACTAATTTTTAACATTAAACTTTCATGAAAATGGAACTCATGAAAAGTAGAATACCTTCAATTCTGATGCAAACTTTCCTCTGCTAATTCTAGCACTAGCGTGAATTGATACTTCCTCACACCATATATGAAACCATTGTAGAGACACCACCTTCTTTAAAAAGGATAAAATAAATCATAGCTATGATTCACTATGAACATTTAGATTTCTTTCAACCAATAGAAGCAACAACACTAAACCTTAGTAAAAAACACTTCTTTTCCAAGAAACTAAAAAGAGCTTCAAATCTGTACTACAACTGAAAGTCCTTCAACTTTTAAACAATGAAATCAACTAGGATACACTAGTATAGAGATAGAGTCACCACTCATACATATGAGAAATAAAACAAGATTTTTTACTTAACAAAATCCAAACTAGACTTTCAATGGTAGGAAAAACACAGATCGTCAAACCACTCTTATAGATTTACAATCTTGAAAAAAAAAGAACAAACCATGCTTGTTCATCCATGACTCTGAACACAACAACACTTTGAAAACACTTCTAGCTGAATTGATTGATGATGGAAACACTAGTGACAATACAATATTTCTTCAACCTTCAAAGCTACTATTGTCCTAGATAAAACATCACTAGGAGGCATGAAACTTCAGTGCGACCTTGCTACTGATAAAAAAATTTACACATGCCTTTCTTGTAACTATATTGAATCACCTTCAGATTGCAATACTCCCTAGTAGAGTCACCATTTTGTTGGAGTTATTTCTTGTAAAGAAGATATCAGGTGGATTTAAACCTAATACCAAGAAACAAAGACAAGGATGAGCTAAATCCTATGTTCAACAAAGCTAAATCTCATTTCTGAGCCAATTAATATAGTCATCATGACTTACTTCACTTTAGGATCTACTAAGCCAAGGCGGGAAAACCTAGGGGGTTTATCTCATTAACTTGATACTCTTCTATGCAAGACTATCCCCTATAGTAGAAATGGTCAATATCTTTTATGATTTGCCGACAAATTTTTTGATTGGAGTAGCTAATTACAAGGAAACAGTAATAGGAAATAAGCCATGACCTGCACTTCTAGTTCTTCAATACATAAAAAGGGAAATTGATGTTCATTTAAAGATTTGACATCTCATCATAACCCAGGTATGCAACAACAGAGAATATGCAATCTCTAAGTTGACCAATCCCTTATCCATTGGGCATCAACTGAACCTTAGCACATAGATGGGTACCTAGAATATACTCATATATTTAGACACCTGATCCATCTACCTGACTTGCAAATATATATCTATCTTCATAAAAACTCTCATACTTACTATGAAATCCTCCTGGTGTAACCTACAACCCTGTCAATGTAAACAAGAATTTACATGGATCTTTGTTCCAACGACAAATTCATCTTGACATGCAACCTTAAGGGATTGCAACTGAGTTTAAGCTCTTCATTCTTAAACACAAACCATTGCAAGTAATAGAAGCAGGGGATGAAAATCAAAATGAAACTAAAAGAAATAAAGCTCTTGTATTACTTTCCTTGAAAAAAATACATCATCTGTATGCCAAAATTCAAAAAATAACACCAAGAAATGACTGTATATCTATCATACCTCAAAAGAAGTACAATACTACTGTTCGTAATAGAAGGACATTGAGAAAATGGTATCATAGTAATGGGAAAGGATTTCAACCAGGCTGGAACCACAAAGTAGTTACACTATAATGAAAAGTATCCAAAAATTGGAACCATTACAAAGAGCAAAAAGGGAAGATATATAGGAGAGAAAATATTTATGGAATTGGAAGCTAAAACTGACATCTGTCTCCCTAGAAAAGTCTTCAAACTGAAGTTGCTGAAACTGAACTTCCTCACCTACCTGTAATTAAGATCATCAATGATGCCAAAATATCTAATATATCCTCACTTTAAAGTAATCTGCAAATATCTCATGAAGAAAATATCAGATACATCACAAACTGTATTCTAGCTTCAAAATCTAATCTTAACATGTCACTTCTAGTTTTGCCAGGCAATTCAATTGCATTGTTGAAAAAAATACTTGATTACTTCTAAATGCACTCAAAACCATCAAATTCATCCTTTCATTTGTTGGAGAAGTCAAATTGGATATAATATGATCAAAATCTGATATCAAATAAAGCTAGAAACACAAAATTGCAAATTTCACTAAGAAGCCCCCAAAATTAGAAAACCTCTTGTAGCCGCTTCCAATAAACACCTGCACAAAATCTGATGGCAAAAATGGAAAATTTGCTCTTTGTCAATTCCGTCAGTATATTACACTACCTATTTTGGACAAAAAACATCCCCTTGAGACCAATATGAAAAATTGGCTCCCATGCCATGAACAGGATTAAAATTGAAAAATTTTAAAAGCTATATAGTCAAACTATATAATACTTTAAAAATAATTCAAAACTTTCAATTTGAAAATCTATGCATTGAAAACCATTTTTGGATTTTGATTTTATAATCATTTTATATTTCCCCTTATCTCTCCAAGTCCACTTGTCAATTTTTCATTTGTTGTTGTACCCAGGTAGACATTTGAAATTCTTTGAATTTTGAACTTTTATCATTTATACATTTGAAATACTTTTTAAATTTTTGCCTACTATATTATGACAAGATCGTAATATCGTGGCTCTTGAACTCAACCTTCCCGATGATATGACAAGCTTTGAATTGTAATATCTCACCTTTTATGTTTGCGTCCTCCAATCACATGACAGTCATACATCAGAGCCCCTCCAAATCCATTTTCCGACCATATGACTGGGAAAATTTTGCGACATCAGAGCCCTTCAAAATTTATGCCCTGATCCTATGACTATCATAGCATTGGGGCCCTTTATTTTTGTATTTATGACCATACGACACCGTCAGACCATCACACAACCACAAACTTCATCCTTCGACTATGTGATGGGGTCAAAATTTGGTTAACCACACAGCAGACCATGGGTGGGCCCCTCCACATAAGCTCCATGCCTATCCAATAGTGTGGACTTTCAAGTTCTTTGTTGTGCATGCGAGCTTATAAACATAACCTTTTACCACTAGTTGCTGAATGTGGGACAAACAAATGTGAAACATGCTCGCTGTGATAGACACCCTACATTGATGCTCCTTTATTTGAAACTAACTATTATTGTGTGCATATTTTGATGGCGTGACTACACTCATCTACCTCCAACATAGATTACATCCTCCTTGACATTGACTGCTTCTTACATCCAACGTGCCTTCTTTTCAAAAAAAATGTAGATTGCCTTTGTCGATGGTCTTTCTTTGCACATGGACACTCTATTTTGCTAAAAATGTGGAGCTCCATGTTGTTGCACATGCTGAAGCCATTTTATATTGTGTTGTGGTTTGTAAATTTAATGGAGTCCCTCTTTGTGTTGAAATCCTCTTTGAATATGGTGGATATGCTTTCCTTCATTCCACTGTGGATGTGGACTACTTGTTTATGGAAAAATGTGGGCTGTTTAGCCTGGGTTGTAGCTTGATTGTGCTCCAGATGTGGGATACTCATGGACCCTTTAGCAAGCTACCCTACCCTCAAACATGAACAATATTTTGCTATTGCTACTTCATTAAATATTGCATCCTTTATTTTGGCGCAGGGCAACATTCTGCCATGGGTTGCATTGTTTCCAGCCACGTGGATCACTGGGATCCTCTTTGTTGGCTTCAATTTTATCCTTGGCATCTTCCTTGCTAACCCCAACATCTTAAAACATGGGTGCCTCCTACAACTCCAGCATACTCTGTCTCCAACTCTTTATGTTTGCTGTGTATGTGACACTATGTCCTCTCAACTCACCATCAAGGAACATAGATATAAGAATACATTCTTATAAGTAAATATAAGAGAAGGAAAGTGATCATACATGGAGGGTAAGAATTTTTTTTTTGGATCAATTACAATTAATTCAAAATATATATAAGTCAACACATGCCTCACACAAATTGTGGGGTTATAGGATAAAGATATAAGCCATCAAGTCAATTTTTCACTTGTTCATCACGTGCATACTTTCACCTATCCATTTGATCTAGACAGACAAGGCACATACACTAGAATTGTAAATAATTAATCATTACCATTATTCATCTTAAAACATCCTTAATCTTCACCAGTTGTCATCAATCTTATGGAATCAGTTGGGCCCCAAACTAGGCCCGATTAGTTTTTTTTTTGTTTCCAAACAACTGATTTGGAAAATTGATCCATCAATCATATCAAACCATTTGAAATCAAATTCGAACACAAATTCATCACTTAAAATTTATTTTAAATCAACTCTTTACCACTGTGAAATTTGTGCTAGGAGGCTTATTGCCTAACTTTAAAAACTGTCATAAACACCTGGCTGGGTTTTGAAACTCTGAATATCCTATCTCTTCGACAGATTTAACAGGCTTGTTGGATATTTTCACATGAAAACATCAGGGTCAAAATATATTGACATCCGAACATGCCTCCTTAAAATTGCCTATAGATAAACCTGTCAAAAAACTAGAAAATGTGTTTGGAATTGACTTTGAAAACTGGGCAAACGGGTACTTGAGGATATGGAAACTTGGGAATTTGTTCTTTGCCATGAGGAGAATGTAATTCTATGATTTGGGCTCATGAAAAATCTTGGGAAAAATTTGGCAAGCATGCAAAGTGGGCTATCTAGATTTGCAGGATAGTGAATATCAGTAAAATAGTGTTTTTTTCAAATGGAATGGCCTTGGAAAAGTGTGTAGATGGATTCATCAAGACTTAAAAATTGGCATAATCATAGTATTTTTGGAGTAGAAGATAGAGGAATAAACCATTTGATCCCAACAATCACAGACTCAAAGATATGACCTCCCAAATAGGGCTCTCGATCAATCTGCATTTCTGACTACCAGTGAAATTTTATAAATTGCAAACAAAATCACGTTTGAAAATTGATCAAAATTATTCGGCATAAGCTCAAATCTAGAATGTAACAATTCTCTGACCCCTAGAATATAATGCAAAAAGAAATTTCTCATTTGGGTCAACTAGTGGAAAGTTATAGCTTGTCAAACAGGGCTACCCAAAATTATGAACAAAATGCAAATTATGAAAACAATAAATCACCAATTTTGAGGTGTTCAAAACCTAGTCAAACGGATTTGAAATGACTTTAAACTTGGAACATAGGTTCTCTTGTATGCATACTAAAAATTCTTAAAGTGGTGAGTCATCAATCTTAACTGGGTACAAGATATTCAAAGGAAAACTTGGGTTTTTGTAATTGTTTGACACTTGGGCAGAAAATGTAGAACTGAAAACTACTCAAAATGGGACTTCGCAGAATGGTTCAAACTATCAGTTTATCATCATAGAACACATAGACAGGATGAATGGAAGGTTTTAGAAACATAGAAAACCTCTTAGACCTTGATACAATAGCCGGTTACATATGCATGAAAAGCTTTCATAGGGTCTCACAACTTGGATTGGACACTCAAAATGGGAATGCAATTTTGAGCACCAACACTTACCATCAATATATCAAGTTTCCCTTTAATGGTAATAAAGTCTCCATTCTAGGAAATAACTCTTACTATTGAACCCCTAGCACCACATAAAAGAGTTAATAATGAAGTGTAAAACACTATATATAATTATGAAAATAAATTGAAGATGATAAAAATTGGGATGGGGGAATATAGACTAGACTCTATTGTCATGCTTCCACTTTCCACTTGATCTTATGGTAGACCTTTGCAGACCATGAAAACTTCATCTTCCACTATGAAAATCTATGGAGCTTTTGTTTAGTCCTTACTACATGAAGAAAATGAGAAGGAAGAAAAATATATTAGATATTATATCTATAGAGAAAAAATAATACGAAGAAGTCAAACTTACAACTATAATTTCTTCCAAAAGATATATAAAGAGCTATGAGTTTCTAGCTAGAATGGGTTACTCTAGTCACAGTCCTTTAAGCAATAAAAAACATGACCTTATAGAACTATTTATTTATACAAATGGAAAGAAATCTAAATATACGATTGGATTGGGATAATCTAATGTAGATGGACAACCTGCTTTTGATCTGTCTCTTGATAATTCTAGTCATGATTCTAAAGAAGTGACTATGGCTAACTACACTTATGACCAAGATGAATAATTTTTTTCCCTCTATTGCAATCTTATGGAATAAAGAGGGACCTCCACTAGAATAAGGTGATGAACCTTATATCGCTCACCAAAATTAATAGTTAGATGTTGAAGACCCTAATAAAAAACATAGGAAGAGAAACATGTCTTGATTTTTACTCAGAGATGAAAATACTGACTCACAAGTGTTAGAGTAAATAATAATTATTTATGCTTTACTTAAGTTTACTTAGGATTAATGCATTATTTATTAGTTTCATACATAGGAGTTAGCATACTTTTACATATTGACTTGTTGACAACATAGGAGTTTGTTCCTACCTTATCATACTTATCCTCTTGTCTACGTGGAGGGTAATCCATCTTTTGTGGATGTATGTTGAGTTGTCATGCTTATCTCCTAGTGCTTTCTAGCTCATTCTAGAAGCTTCCTAGAGGCCTTTATAAACATGCTCTCCTAGTGTATTTACATATCATATCATATTGTATAATAATTTACATTTTATTTGAGATTACAATTTTCTTATTTTTAGACCAAGCCCTTGCCTCTTCTTGTCTTTTTCTTCTTTGTGATAGGTTTTCTACATGCAAGTGATTCAAGGGCTTGTGGATTTGATTTGCATATTTGCTCAAATCTGACATGGTATTAGAGCTAGATCTTCTATAGCTTGTTTAGAATTTGGAGAGAAAGGGAGAGCAAGGGTTTGATAGATAAAATTTGGAGCTTTTTGGGCATTTCCTCAGAAAATAGGGGGGTCACTGATTTTTGGAGTAGTCTGAGACAAAATGGACTTCATGGACAAGTTCAGAAGGTGCCAAAAACCTCCTTTCCATATAAAATTTGTCCATTTTGGAAAAATTTGCTTTGGGAGGCAAAATGTTTTTACCCAACAAGGTTGTATGGCCTCTTGTACATAGTTCAGGGCATTTAAAAAAATTAAATTGGTGCCACACTGCTAGCACATCCCCACCATGCCACCGCAGCCATGTGACCATTGCAGCTCCTCCCTACCACTGCACTTGCAACCTTCACTCTAGTACTCCACTGCTACTTCCACTCTATGACTACCACTTGCATTTCCACCCACATGGCATTCTGGGCACCTACCATGTGGCACAGTTGCCACATTGGCACTTGCCACATGTCAGGTGCCACATCACCTTTTATGGACCCCACTACCATGTGGATGCCTTAGGCAGTCTTTTTTTGCTGTGATGGCCTCTAAGCCTTCAATTTTAAGCCATTGAAATGCTGACATCAACATCACATCATCACTGCATCAACACCTCCTACAAGCCCTTTAGGTCCTTTTTGACCTACTATTCATTTTTTGGCCATAACTTGAGCATACAAAGGCATTTTTTTGATCCAAAAGAAGTTTTGAAAAGATGGTTCTGAGACAGAGACATTGGTGTAGGTATTTTTTGGTTTTGATGCAGTTTGGTTGCCTATTTTTGCAATCAACATTGGATGTTCTATTTTTCACTCTGACAGGTATATCTTTTGCATCCCATCTCTGATTTTTGAAAAAGTTATATTTTTGGAAAGCTAGTTCTATCATATTTTCATAAATGCTATAATTTATTTTAGATTGTGTGCCATGCTCTTTTTATCATTTTTTTTGGGTACTATGGTGGATATCTTGGGTGTTCTAGGTCCAAAGATCATTTTCATGGCATGAGATTTTTTCTTTTGAACTATACTATCTATTGTATCAGCTTTTTTCCCTTTCTATTCATTGTTGATATCATTTGTAAGCATATTTATATAAGTGCATTGAGATAAAGTGCCACTCTTGCATTTCAGGATCCTGAATGTTGTTTTGAGTTAGTTGTATTCGCACTCCATTATAAAATGCCATGGGGGGGGTAGTGTTTTTTAGTGTGGATCCTGATCAGTCCCCAAGTGGGAGATTGTTAGATTGTGGTGACTGATCAAGAAAGTACTGTACATACTTTATAAATTTTTTGGGGTCAAATTTTTTTTTGGGCCATGGCTGACATTGTAGCCAACATATGGCTGACATATGGCTGATATGTTGTAACCTTAAAATGACATAAAATACTTGTATAAAAGGTTTTAGGGTTAGGTATTTTCATTATGTTGTGATGCAAAATTGCTTCTTGCAATAGTATTGAGTTGTAAGGGATTACAAATTGTAATTAGGTTGTAATCACTGGATTGTAATAATATTGGACTTGTAGTTGGTGGACATAGCCTAGGGATTGGGTGAACCACGTTAAATCTTGGTGCCTTGTGTTCATTTCTGTGTGATCTATTATTTTTTATTATTGGTTATATTTGCATGTAGTTTTTATTTCTATCTGTGGTTTATCCTAACAGGTAGTTGCATACCTTTTTAGTGCCCTCTTCCTTTATCAAGTGAGTGTACCTCCCATGACATTAGCCCCATGATGTATCTGTGATACATCCCTTTATAGGTGTTTGTACCTCTTCCTCACTCTCCCAGTTCTTGGTTCTTTTTGTAGAGGAATTTTGGTTCACTTTCACAGTACCTTGTCTACATTAGGGGGGTTCTTCTGTTATTTCTAATGCTTCCTTGGTTTGATGGTTTAATGGAGTAAGCTATGTATTCAATATTTGATCCTATATAATAGGTGATTATAGTGGCTAACTACCTATGCATTTCAGTAAGATGGATCATCTACCATATAGACACTCTTCTTGGCATTCCTACTTTGGTTGTAGCCTTCTATTTTAGAGGAGGCTTTACTGATCAGCAGTTTTCTTTTGATAGAGTTTGCGGTTTCTTCATACTTCAATGATTTTCTTCATGATCTTCTTTTTATTCCTATTTTCTGGGACATTCCTCTAGTTGGAGTCTTCTTCAGTCCTTCACTAGGGTTTTAGCTATTTATTTTTGGAGAGGGGTTTTTCCCACTAATTTTTCTCCTCTGTCTCTAGTTTACAGAGATTGCATTGTATTTATTTGAATTTGTACATGGGTACCTAACATGGCCTCATTGCCAGCACCCATCATGCATTTCATCATAGTTGATGTGAGCTTAAGTGCATTCCCCTAAGTTGCACTTAATGGGTGTGTTAGAGTAAATAATTATTATTTACGCTTTACCTAAGTTTACTTAGGATAAATGCATTATTTATTAGTTTCATACCTAGGAGTTAGCATACTTTTACATATTGACTTGTTGACAACACAAGAGTTTTTTCCTACCTTTTCATACTATGTGGAGGATAATCCACCTTTTGTGGACATATGTTGAGTTGTCATGCTTATCTCCTAGTGCTTTTTAGCTCATTCTAGAAGCTTCCTAGAGGCCTTTATAAAAAGGCCTTCCTAGTGTATTTACATATCATATCATATTGTACAAAAATTTATGTTTTATTTGAGAATACAATTTTCTTATTTCTAGACCAAACCCTTGCCTGTTCTTTTCTTTTTCTTCTCTAAGACAGGTTTTCTATGTGCAGGTAATTCAAGGGCTTGTGGATTTGATTTGGGTATTTTTTCAAATCCAAAAACAAGAATATAAATGGAATTCTCTCTCAGTTGAATAAATAGAGATGGGAGTAGATATTTTTCATTCTTATGCTAACCAAACTGAAGTGGTAGATGATTCATTCATAGGATTTGAGGAGTTGAACTCGCATGTTGCTCTCATAGATTAAGTTGACCATGCTAGGTCTTAAATTGATTTAGGTACATTTGATGGGAAAATTATATAATTTGAATATCTCATCATAGGAGATGACGTCCCTCAAATCAATATTTTGGATCCTTCCACTTCACTTTAACTTTTCAATCTTAACCTCATTAATTGGCTGCAATAGAATAACAACCTAAATTTCTTTCCTTTCAAAATAACTATGAAATAGCTTGTTACCTTAATGCAATTGAACTTGTAGTTTCTTCCACTAGTGAACCATCAAAGTACATGTCTAAGATAGATATCAAGCACCTTAGTCATAAAATAAAAATAAAATAGAAAAAGAATAGGCACTTTGATTGCAAAAACTACTTTGTGGTAGTGTTAGACCTTAAAAAGGAAAAAGAAAAAGACATATCTAAGGGTGAGAACCTCTTCAAGGTACCTGAGGATGAGGTACTTGGTAATTTTATTAGTCAAGTTAAATAGAGATATTAAGTACTAATAGATCCAACATAGCCAATAATTCTTGAAACATAGGAAGCAAATAAAATGATAGATTTAGCTTAGTCTCTATCAACAGAGGAAAAATAATCAAGGAAAAGAAAATAAATTTTTTTTGGACATATGTAAATATGCTAGGGCTTGAAACTAATATCATTATGCATCATTTATCCATAGCTCCTAGTGTCAAACTAGTTAAATATAAATTAAGAAAGATGCATCAATAGGTAGCTTTTTTCGTCAAAGATGAATTAGAAAAAATCTTGAGCCTAGATTCATACAAGCTCTAGAATATCTAAAATGAATATCCAACATTGTCCCAATATATGAACATGACATGTCCATTCGAGTATGCATAGATTTATGAGATCTTAATAAATATTTCTCAAAGGATAAATTTCCACTCTCAAACATTGACATGATAGTAGCTATGACTCTAGGTTATGAAATGTACTCTCTTATGGATGGTTTCTTGGTATTTAACCAAATTAAATTCTCCTTAAGACCAAGAGCATATCACCTTCACATGTACATGGGAAACCTTTTTTTGGAACGTCATTCCATTTGGATTAAAAATGATGGAGCAACTTATCAAAGAGCTATGACTACCATATTTCATGACACGATGCATAAGATCATGAAAGATTATGTGATGATACCTTTGTAAAATATAAGAAAAGGAATACCCATTTTAAATATTTTAGGTGGTCTTAGATTAGATGGAGCAATTTAAGTTGAGGTCAAATCCTAAGAAATGTGCTTTTGGTCTTACATTTAGGGAACTATTGGGTTATATCATTTTAGCTAATGAAATTGAGGTTGACCCTAAAAAGGTCCAAGAAATAATTAAAATGCCACCTCCCAAGATTATGCAGTAGCATCCTAGGTTGCCTTGTAATCCTACTCATTTTTGTTCATTAAGTCTATTAATTTAGAGTTGTAGCCATTGCCGAGTTGTAGTGGTTGCCAAGTTGTAGTTGTTGTCAACTTGTTCAATGTTGGCTAAGATATCTAGTGTTGGTCAAGCTATCCTATATTGGTCGAGCTATCTAATATTGGCTGAGTATTTCTTCATGTGTCAAGTGAACCTGATATTTGCTGATGCTCAGTTCATTCTTTGACTAAGTTTGTTTGTGATTGGTTCTTAGTTTGAGATGACTTAGGTATTTAATTTGGATTATAAATTTAATGTTAGGATCATGTCTTGGGATGTGTGCAAACCATTTTAAGGTCACCCTTTCTTTTATGTAATGATTTAGAGTATTCTATAATCTATTTTGGAAAGTATAAATAAGGGTGTTTAGGTTTAGGTTAGGTATTACTTAGAGGGAGTTAGAGGAAAATGTTCCTAGAGGAATGAGTTTATAGTTGGATCATGGATTTGAAGTAGTATTTTTATTTGTCCATAACCCAAAAGGCCTTACAATTAGGCATGTATGCTGATAATTGGACGAGTTAACTTAAAGTGTTTACCATTCTCTCTCCTTGGTGCTATTATTTGTGTGTGTTGCTTCCATTGTGTTTACTTAGCAAGGTGATTGGATAGTTATGTGTACCATTGGTCCTAGCTATTCCTTCCTCCTTGTGCTAGGTGTTATTAGAGCTTGAATTTTGTCCTTGTGAGGATTGGATTATGTAGAACCCTAAGTTGAATTTGATTATAGGGTGGAAGATATATTTATTTGACCTATAACTTGTAGAGGGTTATGATCTTGTAGGAACCTATTTGTAAAGATGGTTCAAGGATAAGGAAATCTTGAGACTTCCATTTTGAACATGTTGAGACAAATTGCAACTAGATTAGGTGCTATGGAGACAACCTAAAGGAGAGGAGCACATCTTGATTATGTGAGTGATGGTAAAGCAATGATTCCAAAACCTAATCCAAAATTTGAAGTAGACCAAGATGAGAAAAAATTTATTGAGAGTATTTTCTAGAGAACATTAAAAGCCTATTGTGGAAGCTTTTCCTTATCAAGGAAAATTGGACACCAATGCTATGTTCAATTAGATCTTTGCATGGAGAAGTTCTTTGAGTTTGAAGGGACTCCTGATAATAGGAAGGTGAAGAATGTAGTGACTAGGTTAAAAGGTCATGCCTCACCGTGGTGGAAGCATTTACAAATTGATAGATAGAGAAGAGGAAAAGAGAAGACCAGGACCTAGTTGAAAATGGTGAAAAAAGTGAAGAAGAAGTTCCTTCCTACTGATTACCAAGTTATCTTGTTGAGGAAAATGCAAACTTTAAGATAAAAGGAAATGACTATGAAAGAGTACATTGAGGAATTCTACAAATTAGACATCAAATCTGGACATGTAGATTATGAGGTTGAGAAAGTTTCAAGGTATCTAAATGGATTGATATCTAGAATTCAAGATGAGCTAAGTTTTGTGAAATTAGAAAGTGTGGAAGAAGCATACCAATATGCCTTGAAAGATGAGGAGATCTTGAAAAAGAAGTATGAACAAAGAAAAAGAGGTAGAGGTAGTATATTTTAGAGAGGTAGAGGTATATCTTATGGAGAAAGTGGTAGATCTGACAATTCTATGCAAGATAAGGGAAAATCTAAGTGGAAAAGTGATGATAAAAGAAAACCTGTGTGGAAAGGTGGAAATTCTTACCGAGGAGGTACTAGTTCTTACCATGGAAGAGATAATTCTTATTTTAGAGGAGGATTTCATGGTAATTGTTTTAGATGTGGCAAATAAGGAAATATATCCTTTGAATACAGATACTCTAGTGAAAATGAAACTGGTAGTAGGAATTCTATGATACAAGGTGAATCTGTGCACCCTTAGAATGATCCTAAGGTTGGAGAATAATTAATGGAGAGAAGAACTCTATGTAGTTAGAAAGTTGAAGATAAAGAACCTTTTTATAGGAGAAGTCTTATTAAGATCAAATGTGAGATAGTTGGGTAATGGTACAAAGTGATCATTGATAGTGGAAGTTCAAAAAATATGGCATCAAAGGAGTTGGCTACAAAGTTTTAGTTGTAGAGGCTGGAGCATCCTAAACCCTATCATTTTTCATGGATCAGGTATGCACATAAGATATTGGAAAGTGAAATATGTGTTGTGAAATTAAAGATTAGATATTACTCTGATGAAGTTTTGTGTGATATTATGACTATGGATTATTGTCATATTTTTTTGGGTAGACCTTGGCAATATGATAAACATGCCATGTATGATGGAAGATTGAATCAATATACTCTTTGGATGAATGAAGTTATAGATACATCGATACATTTTATTGAGTCTCCTGATGAGATCAATTGTACTATTGTAAGAATTTCCATGGTTAATGGAAATAATTTTTAGAAAGAGATGAAAAGGAACAAAGTCTATTTTTCTATAATTCATAGAAGGCCAAGTTGTATTAGTAGTGACCAAGAAATAGAATATAGCAATGACTGAGTAATAGATAAAGGCCAAATAATAGAAGATGGTAGAGGTTGAGTGACAAAAATTGAAGGGTTGAGTACAAGGAGATTGTTCCTGAAGATATACCTGATGGTTTACCACTAGTAAGAAGTATAAGTTATTGTATGGATATGATTCCTAGAGCTAGTTTTCCAAATAAAGAACCTTATAAGTTGACACCTATGAAAAATAAAGAACATAAAATACAAGTACAAGAGTTGTTGCAAAATATTTTGATAAGAGAAAGTTTTAGTGCATGTGTTGTACTTGTTGTATCAACACCTAAGAAGAATGGAAAATGAAGAATTTGTACAAATTCCAAAGCTATTAATGAGATCATAGTGAAATATATTTCCTATGCTAAGGATGGATAACATAATAAATTGTTTGAGTGGAGCAAAGTATTCTACCAAGATTGACTTGAACACTAGTTATCATTAGATCAAAATTAGAGAAGGTAATGAATGGAAGATTACTTTCAAGACAAAAGATGGTTCGTATGAATGGTTGGTTATGCCTTTTGGTTTGACTAATGCACCTAGTACTTTCATGAGGTTGATGAATGGAGGTCTCAAGAGATTTTGGGTAAGTTTGAGATTTTTTACTTGAATGATATTTTGATGTTTAGTAAGACTAAGGAAGAAAATCTGGAGCATGTTAAGAAAGTATTGCAGAGATTAAAAGAGGAGAAGTTGCTGATTAATTTGAAGAAGTGTTCTTTTATGAAAGAGGAGATTGTGTATTTGGGATTTGTGATTTTAGCTAATGGTTTGAGAAAGAATCTTGAGAAGGTTAAATAAATTTTGGAATGACCTACAATTTAGAATGTGGGTGAGGTAAGATCATTTCATGGTTTGGCTAGTTTCTACAGAATATTTATAAAGAATTTCAATTCTATTTCTAATGCTATGACTGAGACAATAAGAAGGGGTTTTTATGCTATTGTTCAAGCATTGAAGAAATGGAGATATTATTTGATATCTAAGGAGTTTATGTTATATATTGATCATAAAGCTTAATTTATAGTATTTGGGAAGTCAACATAAGTTGAACTAGAGACATATGAAATAGGTTGAGTACCTATAGAGTTTTATAGTTGTGATAAAGCATAAGAGTGGAGTTAATAATTGAGTTGCTGATGTATTGAGTAGAATATGTTCTTTGTTGATTGAGATGCTGAGGTTCTTTATTTTGATGAAATGAAGGAGTTGTATAACATTGATCCTAATTTTTCTAAGACATAGAGAGAGTGAAGAGTACCAAATCTATCAAATCAAATGAGTAAGTATGATAAGTATTTCATTAAAAAAGGTATTTTGTTCAAAGGAATTTAGTTGTGTATACTAAGAAGTTCTTTGAGTGTTAATTTGATTAAGGAAAAACATTGTGGTGGTTTGGTTGGACATTTGGAAATTGAAAGAATATTGAGTTTTCTTAAGGCTAAGTACTATTGGCTACATATGTATAAGGATGTTCAAAAGTTTATACGAATTTGTAGAATTTGTCAAGTTGCAAAAGGAGTAAATTAGAATACCGAGAAACCTTGGAGTGACATCAGTATGGATTTTGTTCTTGGATTACCTAAGACAACAAGAGGGTACGATTCCATATTTTTTTTGTTGTGGATAGATTTTCTAAGATGGCACATTTCATACCATCTAAGAAGACATTAAATGATATGAATGTTGCTAAGATTTTCTTCAAAGAGATTGTTAGATTGCGTTGATTGCCAAAAAGTAATATTTTTGACAAACATAGTAAGTTTATTGGTTACTTTGTGAGGACTTTGTGGAAGAAAATGGATACTAAGTTGACATTTAGTTTTGCATTCCATCCACAACCAAATGGATAGACAAAGGTTGTGAATAGAAGATTGGGTAAATTGTTGAGATGTTTGGTTGAAGACAAGTTGAGTAATTGGAATATGGTATTGGCACAAGTTGAGTTTTCATTTAATAATTCTATGAATAGGAGTATAGGGAAAAAATCTATTGAGATTATTACTAGAATGCAACCTAGAAGAGTATTAGATTTGAAGGATGTTGCTGGTGAAGAGAAGAGAAGTGCTGAAGGGGACGGATTTGCTAGTTTTATGAAGTCTTTGCATGAGGAAGTGAAGTTGAAGTTGGAAAAAAGGAATCAAAAGTATAAGGAGAATGTTGATAAGTCTAGGAGACATCATATTTTTGAAGTTGGTGATGAGGTGATGGTTCATTTGAAGAAAGACATATTTCTTGTTAGAACATACAGTAAGCTAAAGATGAAGAAGTTTGGACCTTGTAAGTTCTTGAGAAAGTTTGATAGTGGTAATGCTTATGAGGTTGAGTTACCTAATGACATGTATATATATATATATATATCCTATATTCAATATTTCTGATTTGTATAAGTATTATGAGTTAGATGCTAAAGTTGTTATACCAGATGATTATCCTAAATAGAAGATTGAAGAGGTTGAATAGATATTGGATTAAAGATTTGATAAAAAAGAGAGGAAAAGATTACCATGAATATTTTGTGAAGTGGAAGAATAGACTAGTTGAAGATGCTACATGGATTTCTCAATCTCAGTTGGATTCAACTCAGGTTATGACATCTCAATGATTCATGAGAATCATTTATTTTAACCTCAATTGTTTGAAGCAGGAGCATCCTAGGTTGCCTTGTAATCCTACTATTTTTGGTCATTACCAAAATGTAGTTACTACCAAGTTGTTTAGTGTTGGCTAAGCTATTGAGTGTTGGCCGAGTATTCCTTCATGTGTTGAGTGAACTTGATATTTTTTGATGCTCATTTCCTTCTTTGGCTATGCTTTTCTATGATTGATTCTTAGTTTGAGCCGACTTAGGTATTTAAATTGGATTGTAAATTTAATGTTAGCATCTTGTCTCAGAATGTGTGAATAATTTTTTAAGGTTGAACTTTCTATTATGTAATGATCTAGAATTTTTTGTAAGCCATTTTGGCAAGTATAAATACAAGAGTTTAGGTTTAGGTTAGGTATGACTTAGTGGGAGTTAGATGAAGATGTTCTTGGAGGAGTTAATTTAGAGTTGTATCATATATTTAAAGTGGTATTTGTATATGGTCGTAACCATAAGGCCTTACAATTGAGAATGTATGCTTATAATTAAATGAATCAATAAAGTGTTTACTGTTCTATCTCCTTGGTGTTGTTCTTTGTGTGTATTTCGTCTGTTGTATTTACCTAGCAAGGTGATTGGATAGATAGGTTCATCGTTTGTCCTAGATATTCCTTCCTCCTTGTTTCACAAGAACATAAGTCAATTAAGGAGTCTTCAAGGATGCCTTTAGTCAATCAAGAGGTTTATATCACAACTTTTTGACAGATCTCAACCCTTTAATAATAATATGCATAAGGGTTCTACATGTATATGGAATAAATAATTAGATAAAATATTAAATAAAATCAAGGAATATCTAGCTAATCCTCCAATTCTAATGCCTCATATCCTAGGAAAACCACTTATTTTATATATCTCAACTATGGCTACATTCATGGGAAAATTACTAGCACAAAAATATAAAAATAAGAAAGAACGAGCTATATAATCTATCAAAAGAACTTTAGTAGCCTATGAGGTCAACTATAATAACATTGAAAAAGCTTTCCTTGTTCTGGTATTTGCATCTCAAAAAATTTGATACTACATGCTTGCACATACTAAACATCTTGTGGCTAAAATTGACCCATTGAAATATCTTCTAGAAAGGCTATCCTTATTGGTCAATTAGCTAAATATATGATGATTCTCTCCAAATTTTATATTTATTATAGTGATCATAATGCTCTTAAGGGACAAGATATAGCTGATTAATTGGCTTATTTTCTACTTCAAAAAATGCTCCTATATAGATTGACTTTCTATATTCACCTATCATGTATGCGACTGAGTGAACATGGAAAATATTCTTTGATGGATTTGACACTCAAAATGGTGATGGTGTTGGTATCATTTTTGTCACACCTCATGGCTATGGTATCCAAAAATCACACAAGCTACTATTTCCTTGGATAAACAATATTGCAGAATATGAGGCTTTGACAAATGTGATTACACTAGCTATTGAACATAGGACTACCGAGCTGTATATTTTTAGTAAGTCTCAACTTATCATCAACCAAAATAATTATGAATATGAAACTAAGGATAATAAATTGGTTCCCTATAAGAAAATGATTAATAATATGAAGAACTATTTTACTTTTGTTACGTTCTAGTACACACCTAGAGTAGAAAATAAGGAAGCTGATGTTATGGCTATTTTGGCTTCGATTCTCCAAATGTAAGAGCGTGAGCTTAGATTCAAATTCCTAGTGGAAGAAATATGTTACCCTACTTATGATTTCCCTAATAATCATTTCATTTTCACCATGGTTAATCATAAATCCTCTTGATATCCTAACATCTACTCATATTCATGTGACCTAATCATTCTTGATGGCCTAACTCATAACGAGAAAATACAAGTTATCCAAAATTCCTCTCACTCTACTTTCATATCTAATGAATTTTTTAGGAGGGGTCTAGATAGAGCACTTCTTATGTTTCTAGAGAAAGATGAGTCTAAGCATGGATTAGCTGAAGTTCATGATGACATATGTGGGTCTCACTCTAAGGGTCTTGCACTAGCTCGAAAGCTACTAAGGGATGGTTACTATTGACATACCATGTAGACTGATGTTGTGCATTGTGATAAGTCTTGTAAGAAGTGTCAAAAGCATGGGAACCTAATTCATCCTTTGGGATGGGAACTTATTCCTTCTATTACACATTGGTCTTTTCAATAGTGGGATTTTGACTTAGTAGGCCAAATACATCCCAATTCATCTAATGGGCATAAGTTTATCATTACTATTACATAATAATTTACAAAGTGGGTTGAGGATATTCCACTTTTTGTTGCTACTAGGAAACAATTTTCTCTCTTCATAGTGAATCACGTCATTTGTCACTACAACATACCTTCCTCAATAGTTATTGATAATGGGGCAAAGTTAAAGAATAAGGACCTCAAACAAGTGTGTAAGAAGTTTAAAATCAAGTAACACTAATCTTTGATCTACTACCCTTATAGTAATGGAAATTATAAAGCTTCTAACAAGACACTTAAAATATATTTTTCACAGAATAGTTAACAAATTTGGAAGAGAATGGAATTTGAAAATCAATCTTGCGCTATGGGCTGACAAAACTAGCATTTGCACCCCCACTAGAGCTATACACTTTGTACTTTTGTATGGATCTGAGGTTATTTTACCTCTCAAAGTTGAGATACCTTCTCTTAGGGTTTCCTTGACAGGCCTAATTATTGATGAAGTCTATAGGACTATGCATATATAGGAACTTTAACTTCTAGATAAGCATCAAAGAACTGCATTTAATCACATGAGGGTCTATCATAAAAGGATGTCACAACGATATAGCAATAAGGTCCATTCTAGAGAATTTTAGGCTAGAGAACTTTTCTTGAGAGAGGATCCTAATAATCAACAAAAAAAAACACAAAAGGGAAAGTTTAAAATGAATTGGTTGGGACCTTACATAATTATTGCTACTTTTGGGTATGGTGCATATCATCTTTCTACACTTGAGGGAGAAAAGTCTATCAACATCCTTCACTTAAAGAAGTTTTACACATGATGTTATATGATTTCTAGAGCTTTGTACATATCTTAATGTCCTAAAAAAAATCCGCCAAAATTGATATATGGTCCTTAAAAAATCCAAGAAAAAGAAATGTCCTTAAAAAATGACCATCTTAGGGAAAATGTAGCAATAGGAAAAATTATGTATCAAAAATAAAATAAAAAAATCAGAAAATATAAAAAAAAATCATAAAAAGTCCTAAAACAAAAATCCAAGTGATCAAAATATGGAAACAGGTGCTACCTGAGACCTTTGCACTTATGTTTTCCAACTTGTAGCTTTCCTCTATGAACCCTTTAAATTCCTTTTCTTACCTTTGTCTCCTTAGTGTATGATTGTTTTTTGTCTACGTCTAGGGGGCACAAAATATATCCTACTTTGGTCTCTAAGTTGCATTGGTGTTTCTTGGTGATTCACTCAAAACAATGCTTTTCAACACTTCCCTTGACATCAAGTATTTTTTAACACTTATAAGATATCCTACTTTAAGATAATTCTTTGTTATAGTTTAGGGTTATGTGACATTTCTCACCTATAGAAATGAGTGGTAGCAAGTCTATTATTATATTTTCCTTTTTTCACACAAAAATGAAACCAAAATAACTAAGACATGTTATGACTTATTTTCTTTATGTGTTGATTATTGGAGATTTTTATTGAGTGTTGCCTCCATGGTCTTTTTAATGAAATATCACTTGGACTAGAGGATTAGGGGCATGAGGCATGTTTTCCTTTGACTTCTTTCTATGGATTTAGTTTTGATGATTTTAGGTGTCTTAAGCATATATATTGTTGTTACCCTTGAGACACTTGAGTGATTTGGGACTATGTCCTTGACTATTACATAGTGTTCATTCTAAGAGAGCATTCTTATGGCCATCTAAACACTTATGTCTTCATGTGAGAATAATATTTCTATATTAACTTAGAATCTAATAGTGAGTCATCTTGACCTCTATGTATTTGATGCTTATGTTAGGTTCATACATTTCATACAATATAGAAAATATTCATATCTTCATAATCATTCTTGCACTAATGATGGTTGTATGATCTTGTGATGTACCTTAATAAGGCTCTATGATAAAAAAAAAAGACCTACTTAATTGATCCTTGTAATTTCACTTTTCATTTTTATGTTATCTTGCATTTTAAGGTTTGCAATATGAGTTAGGAGAGAGTCTTCTTCCTCATTTATTGGATGCATCATCAATTTCACTTGATAATCTCTTCTTCTATCCCTTGATCATGTCTCAACCTTCTTGGTCTTTCATCATCATCTTTCTTCTATCCTAAAATCATAAGGGGTTAGTCATATCAACCTATCTAATCTATCCTTTTTAACCCCTTATATAATATTTTGACCTATTTTTTCAAAGTCTTGAATTTTTTAATATATTGAAATCATTTACAAATCTTGTGCTTATTCAAGAAACAACATGAGAATTACAAGCTTATTCAAGATCATTTTGAGAAACCACATTAGAATTTTTTTTTGGAAGACCAAGAGTCACAACTTAGAATCCACCTTTTACAATCATACCAATACAACTAATAAAAGATGAAGTGTCACAAATTAGAATTCCACAAAGATGTCCCTCTTGGGATTTGAACTAGGGTCTCCACAATGAGAACTCATCACTTCAATCAACTCAGCTAAACCCCTTGGAAAAATTTGAATTTTTACAAAAAATGCACCCTAATATAATTTCAACACTAGGGATTCATTTTAAGGATCAAAATCAAAGTCCAACTTCATCTTGCTAGTGAAAATTGTGTTTTAAATTCTTCCTTCTTTTGCGCAGTTGATCAACTTTTAGTGGATTAACCTTCACATTTTTTTTTGAGGAAATCATTATTTTCTCCTTCTACATAATTTCCATCTCTCTCATTACTTATCTCTTTAATCATCATTTCATAACCTTTCTTCTTGATTTGACCTAATTTTACTATTTTGTCATTTTGGTTGAATTGGGGCACACTCTCAATGCTTGGTGGTCAAACTTTGTATCTTTTCTATTTGAAACTCTTATCTATAATCATGGACCTTATCTTATCTAAATTTTATCAAATCTATCTTGTTTATGCATCTCCTCTATCTCATTTAGATTTTGATCCCAAGGGGGCATGAATAATCTATCTGGAAATTGATTTTTCTATCTATTTATTTTATGATTTACTTGAGACAAACTCTTGATCTTATCTATTTTGCTATATAAGTTCTCATCTCATTGTTATGGGTTATGATTAATCTTAATCTATCTATATAGTACATATAAATTCTCATCATTATGGGTTATGATTCATTCTATCTATCTCTTTGTGCTTCATTCGATCAATTTTAGAGTTAGATATCTCTGCAGTGCTTTAACATCATCATTATTTGACTTAATGTGTTCCTAGATCTCTCATACATTAGTTGAAGAGGGGAAAATGTAATCAACCAAAAAGGGTCTAGTAAACTATAAGCCTCCTTTTCAATATTTTATTTTCTTTTCTAGACTACATCTTATGCTTAATTAGGTTTTGCATATTTATTAATTATTTATTTGTGATCAAATCCTCAAAATATTATTTTTTTGATTATAACCTATGGTTTGACCATCTTATCCTAAGTCTTTATTTAATTACAAGAACATTCTCCCTTTTAATTAAATAAATCCTCTTTATCCTATGTGTGTACATGAAAAATGAATTTCCTAATTTAAAATAAAAGATTTTTTTTTAAATCTATGCTTTGAATGGACGGTTTCTATGGCGATGAAATCTATTTTTCCTCTAATTCTCCTCCACACATCTTTTGCCTCTTAAATATATCTTTTTATTTTTCCCCTTGAGATTCTCGTACACAAAAGTCAACTTGAAGTTGAGAATTATTATCCACTATAGATTTTGCTTCTTAATCTCTCATCGTCATTTTCTCTTGAAAATGAGGCTCTCTCCAATTTCTCTCATATGTTAGACTTTCATGCTATTGTTATGTTTATACACTTTCACTTGCATTATTAGGAACATGAGTACATACTTGCACTCTAGTTTACTTTGATAGTATCTCAGCAGTTTCTTTTCAATGGCAGCTAGCTTAGCAAATCTAGATTAATTAGGAGGTATTGTAATCTTGGTCTTGTTAGAATAATTTTATTTTCTTGCATCTTAGATTAGCTTGCATTCTAATCTAGTTTCATTTTCATTTGCATACTCCCTTTTGATTCTTTTATACTAGTACTCTTGCTCTTGTCTTTTAATCTTCCATTCTATGGTGCACCTTGTGAGGGTCTCCTATTAAATTTCATTTGAGAGTCATAGTCATTTTCATAGATATAAATCTCTAAGTTTACATTTAAGGTTCCTAATCCATTGGATCCCTTACATACAGTGTCTTAGAGAATTGTGTCACTATCTTGGCATACAAAAGGATCATTAGGATCTATATTCCTAGTAAACATTGGACCTTGTCTAATAGGAATATACTAGTTTGGGTGAATATTTGGTCCTAAATAAAATTGACATGGCTTGGGTTGTGAAGCCATCACAACACTCCAACAATCACATAAAAAAATACCAAGGATGAAATTCAATTCATGTAAGGCTCATAGAGAAGGAGACTCTCACACCTTGATATTAATAGAATCTCAAGGGACAAATGGTTCAATGACACTTGACTTACACTAGTTCTCTAGGAAGATAGGGAGATTAATTAAGTTAAAGAAAAATGACATAACTAGATGAGGAAAATTGCATATTAAAATAACTAAATGATAAAATGTTTGGATTATAAAAATAAAGACAATAACCACTTGATAGTATTTATGATGTCTCTATCTAGGATGGTATGAGTTAAGTATTGTTGGGTAAAATTGTGGTTTAGATTTACTCTTATGTCTGACTTTGATTGGCCTTATATATATTTTGTTATTTCAATTTAGAATCATAGTATACTGAAAGATATTATGGTTATTTTTCCAAAGGATGAAACTATTGAAATAAAAGCTTTAGCTAACCTCTAAACTAATTCACTCTTTGAATAAAAGTATTATAATTACTATATATTCACTACCTGAGTTAGATCACCCTTCCAATCAGACCACTTTCTAAATTAAATCATATTTTCAAAATAAAATGTGATTCACACATAAGATATTATTAGATTATACTATGTAAAATAGCACATAGGAAAAATAATAAATAGATATACATATTCAAATAAAAATTATTTAATATATATCCTTTCCCAAGACATGATTAATGTATGATTACAAATACCTTAATCCAAACATGTGGTTGGTTTGTATAATTCAAATCTACATACTTCTCATTAATTTTTTTCTTCTATGTCAATTGCACAACTATTTTTGAGAATCTAATTCATGTTTTCAAAATAGAAATAAATTCTAAAAAACATAATTTGTAGAATAACTCACTCAGTTAATCAATATAATTTGAATTACAACACACACCTTCCAACACTTGAGATGTAAAATGCTTTTCACTAACTGTTAATTAAAAGAACATAATGAAAATAAAAATATCATAAAATATCATCTTTCTCTCTAAAGAGTGGATCCTTACTCTTGATTTATAGAGTGAGAAAGATATAACATGCTAATACTCATAACAATAACACTTCACTAAATTTTTCTTTAAAAACTAGGGTTTTCTTCATATATTTTTTATTATATGCCAAGAAAAACACACATCACATAATAGATCATTGGCCCATTACAAGAATTGCTAGTTTTGAGATTGCTTATATATAAAAATATTAAATTGTGAAAATACATATAGCTAACACAAATTATATTTCTTACACATAGTTTGTAGATAAAACAACTTTTAACTCTTATGAAAACATGACCAAAATGAAATAAAAATAGGATATAAGACAACAAATTCTAGTGACTGGACTCCTTTTGGTTAGAAAAATGACCCCTTTCATCAGCACACCATGTAATGATTATGTATTTGAGTCATCCAGATTGACTCAATTTCCTTATTGGAACAAACAATATGAGGTATTTTCTTTTATGTGGGCTAGATGGGTTCTTCATATTTAATTTAGTGTCAAAAATACAAGGTTGACATGCGGTGCAGGAGGACCTAGGTAGGCTAAGGGTAGACCTAGGGCTTCTTTGATTTTTTGGCTTGTATTGATGCTAGCCATATAAATAGATCAATAAGGGGACCAAATTGGTACCAAGGTGAGGTTAGATAGGTTAGAAGAACCCCAAAATGCAATATGGCTCCTAGTTGCTCACAAATTGCTCATTTGGCTCAATAGGTCATTTTTGGGGTTTGAGGGCCAAATACGTAAAATAGGTGTTTTGGGGACCTTATTAGGTGTTTTTTCCCTATCTAAGGAATTTTTAATAGGTTGGTCACCCATGGAGAAAATTTGAGAAGCAAATATGTAAAATTGCAAAAATTGCTCATTTTTTGCAAAGTTGTCATTTGACAATTTTTGCAAATTTCTTGCAAAGAAAGAAATTTATCAGTTAGAGCTCTTTAACTAAATAAAGGAGTTTGGTGTGCTCTTGGAATTAATTTATAAGAAAAACTCATTCTTTTTATTGGGTTGGAGAAAGTGAAATTAATAGTGCATAGATTGTGTTATAACATTTTATTACATCAATCACTTGTTTTGTATGTTCTTTGCATTTTTATAGATTAGATACAATAGTTTTTGTGTTGGAAGTGAAAGTGGATATTTTTCTCAATTATCTACATAGTTTTTTTTTCTATTTTATAGGGTTTGAAGCACTCAAGTAGCTCATTTTGCAACTTACTAATTTGCTGGTCTAAACAAGGCTGTGAGTGCAAAATGGGGTCTTAGGGCCAATTCCCACGACATTCATTGTATGAAATATTAATATTTGGAATGAGAATCCTTTTAATTTATGTACAAAAAATGAGAGCCCCATGGAAATCACAATTGTGGTTTTGGAGGTGATTCCCTAGGCAAGAAAATCATGTTTGGTTAGGGATCACATATTAGAAAATGAGCATTTGGAGTGGATTGGAAGTATAGATACTCCAATATAAGCATGTGGTGAGTAAGGAGATGGTGAGAGATAACTCCAATCCCATGGATAATTCTTGGTAAGAAATATAAAGATATTTTAAACCCAAAAAACACCAAAACCCTTGAAACCCTCAAAACAAGGCTAAATTTGTGCTTGCATTGTACTGATAAATTGAGGGATTAAGATTTTCAAAATCTTCAAGTACTCTAAAAATGGTATCCATAAACATGATTTAATTTGGAAATTGTTAAGGATTTTTTTCAAGATATCTCAATTTTAGCATGTTTGGAGGGCTAATCCTTGTAGCCTTTTTCCAAACACTTGAATGCAAATTGACTTGTGGATTGAACTCGATTAGGGTTTTGTCCTTGTTATGGCTTTGAAATATTGATGAATGACCTAAGGTATACCTAGGTGTCCATTTCATCATTTGGGGATTCTAACCAACATTTGGGTTATTTGTGAAGTTATGAGCAAGCTTGTACTAACTAATTGATGTGCACCAACTGAAGGAATACATCTACTGGCTAGGATCCTTGGATCCTTAGAAACCCTATTTTGGTCAGGTAAAATACCTAAGAAGACTGAGAGAGCTTAAGGTTTTAAAGCAAGATTGGTTTTAACATTAGAGTGGTATCAGAGAAGGTTAAAGATCTGGGAACATTTGGTGGATGTTTGTAGCTACTGGAGAGTTAGTAGGTGAAACCAGCATGGTGACTAATGTAGAATTTTCTAAGGAAGTTGATGAACAAAGGGAGAAGAATAGAGTTCTTGAAGAATCCCTAGTAGAGGTGAAGGTGATATTGGATGCATTTTCTAATGCAACCAAGAGGAAGGAAGAAGAGGAGTATGAGAAGGGTAAAGAGGTAGCAGAGGAGGATGTAGTCCCTAAACCTAACCTTATCTTGAATTAAGAGCTCTTATTGAAGGCTATAAAAGAATTAGGAGGAAAAGCTTTGGAAGGTGTACCACTTTTCAGTGGCACAAATGGTTAAGGTGGCTAAGTCAAGGCTTAGAGGCTTAGCATGGACATGGTGGAAATACTAAAAAGATGAAAGAATCAACATGGGTAAGACTCCTATAGCTAATTGGAAGGCTATGGTCACTAAAGTGAAGGAGAAATTCCTACCTAAAGAATTTGAGATTTGTCTCCACAAGAGAGGCAAGGACTAAAGAAAAAAAAGACCTAGATGTAACCTCTTATACCGAGGAATTCTAGAGGTTATCTTTGAGATCCAAATAGCAAGAAGAAGAGCCAATCAAAGTGAAAAGATATCTAGGTGGTTTGAAGTGGAATATCCAAGAGGAACTTAGTTTGTGGGCTCTACCATAGTTCAAAGATGCCACCAACTAGCTCTAAAGGAGGAAGAAAAGAACAAGAGGAAAGGTGATTATAACTTCAAGGATAGAGTAAAGGGTAGAAATCAAAGAGGATAAAAGGGAGGCTACTATGGTAGAGGAAGTGAGCAGAAGAATCAAGGTGAGAGAAAGCTCACAGACCAAACTAGTGACAACTCTTCAAGAGGTGGTTATAATAGAGGGATAGGCAAACAAGAAGGATCAAATAGAGGGAGATGATTAGGTAGATCCAATTCATACATTGCAAGTATGAAATGTTAAAATTGTGTCACTTTGGTCATCCAGCCTACAGATGCCTAGAGAAGCCTTCTTCCTCAAACCAAGACAAAATAATGGCATATGTGCAAGAGGATTGCAAAAAAGAATCAAATGTGGACCACATTAAATTTAAAAAAGGTGAGAACATCATGTTTAGGAAAGTATTGATCAAACAACCAGCTCCTGATGAACCTAAACATAGAAGGGCATTGTTTAGGATAAAATGCAAAATTCTAGGAAAAGTGTACAAAGTGGTGGTGGATTTAGGATCCATTGACAATGTTAGGTCAAAGGAAGTTTTTACTAAGATGAAATTGTAAAATATACCTCATGACAACCCTTACAAGGTTATCTTTCTTAATAAGGGGCATAACATCTTGGTGAATGAGCAATCTTGGGTTGATTTTTCCATAGCAAGATACAAAGATAGGTTGTTGTGTGATGTATTGCCTATGGATGCTTGTAATCTTTTGCTAGGTAGGCCTTGGAAATTTGATAGGGAAGTTGTATTATATGGTAGAGCTAATGCCCTAAATTTTAAGAAGGGAGGTAAGACCTTCAAAATTTAGTCTATATTGGAAGGGGAAGAATCTCAGCCCAAAGTACCTAGTGTACTATTTTGTAGTAGGAAAGAATTTGTGAAAGACCTCAAGGATGAGAAATGCCAAAGTTTTGTAGTAGTGCTAAAGTCTAAAGCAAAGGAAAATGAAGCCAAGGAACCCTTACCAATTGAAGTCCAAAATTTTCTTGAAAAGTATAAGGAAATAGTGAGTGATGGTACTCTGGCTACCCTACTTCCTAGGATGGTTAGAAGTCATCAAATTGACTTTGTTCTAGGTGCTTCCTTACCTAATAAAGAAACATACAAACTCACTTTAGATCAAAATTTACAAGTTATAAGAATTTATGGATCAAGGTTTGATACAAAAGAGCATAGGCCCATGTGTAGTCCTTGTTGTGTTGAAATCTAAGAAAGAGGGAAAATGGAGGTTATGTACAAGTTCAAGAGCCATCAATATGATTAAAATTAGGTATATGTTTCCCATACCTAGGGATGAAGACCTTATGGATTATCTTGGAGGAGCTAAGTATTTCACTAAGTTGAAATTGAAGAGTGGTTATAACCAAATAAAGATTAAGGAGGGAGATGAATGGAAAACAACTTTTAAGACTACTGATAGTCTTTATGAATGGCTTGTAATGCCATTTGGCCTTTCCAATTCTCCTAGCACATTCATGAGGCTCATGAATGAAGTGCCCAAGTCTTCACAAGAAGATTTATAGTTTTATATCTAGATGATATATGTATCTTCAACATGACTAGAGATGAACATATCAAGAATGTTGAGGCAATTTTAAAAAGACCTCATGAAGAGAAGCTAGCCATCAACCTTGAGAAGTGTGATTTTTTCAAGGAGAAACTTGTGTACATAGGATTTATGGTGTCTCAAGGCAAATTAAAGATGGACAAGGAGAAGGTTACTGATATACTAGATTGTCCAAGATGTACCGCATCTAATTAGGTAAGAAGCTTCCATGGATTGTTTCAATTCTATAGGAAATTCATTAGGAATTTTAGTAGCACCTTTAATTGATACTATAAAGGGGGGGGGGGGTGTGGTTAAGTATAAGTTTAAGTGGACTTTAGAAGCTGAAAAGTCATTTGAAATGTTGAAGAAACAAGTAGCTACTCAACCTATCCTAAAATTGCCTAGTTTTGAAAAATTGTTCACCTTAGAATGTGATGCAAGTGGCTTAGTAATAGGTAGAGTTTTGAGTCAAGAAGGTAGGCCAGTAGTTTTCTATAGTGAGAAACTTAATGAGGCCAAGAAGAAGTATTCATCCTATGAATTAGAGCTTTATGCCTTAGTTTAGTGTCTTAGGAAGTAGAGACACTATTTTTTGCCCAAATAATTTTTTGTGTTTATAGATAATCAAGCTCTTTGCTACATCAACACTCAAGAGAAGTTGAGCAAAAAAAACTTGAAGTGGATGATGTTCTTGTAGGCCTTCACCTTCATAATCAAGCATAAGAAGGGGTAATTGAATAAAGTGGAAGATACACTAAGCCGAAGGATTATGACAATCCAAGAGATTCATCTCCAAAGTATTGGAATAGAGAGTTTTTAGAATCTTTACAAAGATGATGAGGACTTTTTGGTATTAGAAAAACCATATAACTAGTGCAAAGGTTCTATTATTGGACAAAGCTATCAAGGGATGTAACCAAGTATGTGGAGAAGTGCATGGTATCCATGAAAGCAAAAGAAAGAATGAACAATTTAGGTCTATATTAGCCTTTACCAATTCCAAATAGGCCATGGGATTGTGTAAGTATGGATTTTATTGTAGGCTTTACCAAAGCCATGCAAGGGTATGATAGCATTTATGTTGTTGTTGATAGATTCAACAAAATGGGACATTTCATTCTATGTAGGATAACTAATGGTGTAAGTCATATTGCCCATATATTTTTCAAGGAAGTTGTAAGGATTCATGGACTCCCATTAAGCATTGTGTCAGATAGGGATGTTAAGTTTATAAGACATTTTTGGAATAATTTGTGGAGAAAGCTTGGCAGAAAATTGTCTTTTGGTTCATCTTATCATCCTCAAACTAATAGTTAAATTGAAGTAGTTAATAGGACCTTAGAAAACATTATTAGGTGCCTAACTAAAAAATATGGTTAGACTTGGGATGCCATCATTTCACAAGTAGAGTATGCTTATAATGATAGAAGGAATACGACCACTGGAAAGAGTTCTTTTTAGATAATTTATGGAATGCATCAAAGAGCTGTATGTGAACTAAGATATATTGGTGATATGGATTATAGTATTGGGAAAATTGAAGACTTTTTTCAACCATGAAGGAGGTTCAAGAGAAAGTCAAGAAAACCATCCAAGCTAGCATTGAAAAGCTCAAAGCCAAAGTGGATGGAAAGAGAAAGGATATTTAGTTTTCGATTGGGGACTATGTAATGGTCCATTTGAATAAAGAAAGGATTCAAAAAGGTGTTTCTACCAAGCTACAGATGAAGAGAGTAGGGCCTTATAAAATCATGGCAAAATATGGAGAAAATGCCTACAAGGTAGATTTTCCATCAAATCTAGGCATATCGCCTATTTTTAATATTCAAGACTTGATGGAATTTGAAGGAACATTACTTCAAATCAGTCCAGATGTTTAAGCTAATATTGAACCTACTGCAACACCTAATATCAACAAGTTGGAAGCATAGAAGGTGATAGATTCCAGGGTGAAGAAATCTACAAGGTATAAGGTGTATAAGGATCATCTCCTTTAATGGAAGGGAAATAAAATTTTAGAGGCTACTTGTGTTGTTAAGAAAAATTTCAAGAAGGTTGGGATACCCCTGGACATGTTGCCATCAGGTGTGACTTAGTTTTTTTGATGGGGGAGTATGGTGCAGGAACACTTAGGTAGGCTAAGGATAGACCTAGGGATTATTTGATGTTTTGGCTTGTAGTGATTCTAGCCACATCACTAGATAAATAAGGGGAACAAATTGGTCCTAAATTGAGGTTTGATAGGTTAGAAGAATACCAATATAAGAACCCCAAAATGCAATATGGCTCCCAGTTGCTCCAAAATTGCTCATTTGGCCCAATAGAGTATTTTTGAGTTTTGAGGGCCAAATAGGTAAAATAGGTGTTTGGGGGACCTTATTAGGTGTTTTTAAACCTATATAAGGAATTTTTCATAGGTTTATAACCCATGGAGAAAGTTTGAGAAGAAAATATAAAAAATTGCAAAAATTGCTCATTTTTTGCAAAGTTGTTATTTGACAATTTTTACAAATTTCTTGGAAACAGAAAAAAATTATCAGTTAGAGATCTTTAAATACCTAAAGGAGGTTGGGGAACTCTTGGAATGCATTTATAAGGAAAAAATAATTCTTTTTCATGTGTTGGAGAAAGTGGAATTGACAGTGTATAGACTGTGCTATAGCATTTTAATAAATCAGTCACTTGTTTTGTGTGTTCTATGATTTTGTACAGATTAGATGTAATAGTTTTTGTGTTGGAAGTGAAAGTGGATATTTTTTCTTAATTATATAATTTTTATTTATTTATAAGGTTTGAAGTGCTCCAGTAAATCATTTTGTAACTTACCAGTTTGTTGGTCTAAACGAGGCTATGAGTGCAAAATGGGGTCTTAGGCCACTTCCCACCTTATGCATTGTACAAAATATTGGGATTTGGAACTATACTCATTGTAATTTATGTACATCAAAGGAGAGAAAATGGAAATAATAGCTATGGTTTTTGGAGGTGATGCCATAGGCAAGAAAATCATGCTTGGTTAGGGATCACAGATCAAGAAATGACCATTTGGATTAGATTGGAAGTACATATACTACAATCCAAGAACATGTTGAGTAAGGAGATGGTGAGAGATAACCAAAATCCCATGGAGAAGCCTTGGTAATAAATCTAAATAGCTTTTTAACCCAAATAATACAAAAACCCTTGAAACCCTCAAAATAAGGCTAAATTTGTGCTTGCACTATATGGACAAGTTGAGGGATTAAGATTTTCAAAATCTTTAGGTAATCTAAGAACAATATCTAGAAAGGTGATTTGTTTTGACCATTGTTAAGGGCTTTTGCAAGATATCTCAGTTTTAGTGTGTTTGGAGGGCTAATTCTTGTAGCCCTTTTCCAAACACTTGAGTACAAATTGACTTGTGGATTGCAACTCGATTAGGGTTTTGTCCTTGTTTTGGGTTTGGAATCTTGATGAATGAACTAAGGTATACCCAGGTGTAATTTCATCATTTGGGAAATCTAATCACACTAGTAAATTTTGGCCCTTTTTTGACAAAACTTGGTCAAAATTTTGAACAATGTTGGTCAAAGTTGTGACTAAGTGGTATGTCACAAATTTTCTTGTTAAAAATTAGACAAAACCTTGAAGTGGTAAATTTTTTGACTAAATACTTGGTCAAAATGGACCACATTTGGTATGACCATTATTGGTGTCCATTGGTCAAAATTTCAACCAATCTTTGTTGAAATGCCAACTAAGATTGGATTAATGTTATTATTTGGACATATGGTTTTGACAGAAAAATTGGTCACCTTGCTCATCAAATTCACCCGTATTATAATCAATGAAAATTTGTCTACTTAGAATGCTCTATAAACTACAAATTATGTAGAAGAAAAAAACTACATGATGAGAAATCAAAAAAATAATTTCTATATATAAAAATCATGACCCCATCATACTTGACATTGATCATACCTTGACAGACATTTCATTGATCATCATCATCATCACCATCATTGTGCTTGTCACTTTGATCATCATCATCACCACCACCATATTTATTTCCATCATAATCATCTTCATCACCATTATCATGACCATCATCACCATGATCATCACTGTACTCATTAGCATGATTATGATCATCATCAACATTATCATAAACATGACCAAAGTCATCATCATCATCTTCTTCATCATCGTTGTGTAATAGTTTTTCATGATCATCATTTACTCCACCTTGTGATTCTTCAATATCTTCTTCATCCATCACATTATACTTTACTGACCTTTCTCTTGGATCATGTCTAACAACAAATGACCAACCTAGTTTGTGTGGAATGCAAAAGTAAAACACTTATTTGCATTGGCTTGGAAGAACATAGGGCTCATCTCCAACTGACTCAAATGACCTTTTATTAATCATTGTAAATTCAATGTCAAGTTCAATAATAGTACTATCATGATCATTTCAATTTAGCCATAACCTATACCATTTGACAAAAATAGAACTAATTTGAATGAATTAAAGTCTCACTCATGTATATAATCCAAAATTTCATAGTATCAATTTTTAGATTGTTGAGGATTTATATCATTTTTAGACAAAATATCGATCACCACGAAGACTGCACTTATCCTAGGATCACAAGTTTTCTTTGTTTCATTTGAATTTTTTATGCTAAATTTATAGCCATGGTAGTACATAGCCTTGTGGTATTTGATCTACGATTATTGAAACATGTCAAGATTATTTGAATCAATCTATGAGTTGATATTAAGCTTATGGCTCATGATTAGTAATCTTCTGCATACCTTTCTATCTCTTAAGGCATATGCTAGATCAAGTACCACTGGCATAACATTGGGATCTATATTATGATGAGCTTCTTTAACCAATGATGCAACTTTGTTCTATGTTAATAAGCACTCATTTTGTTGATACTATTGAATCCATACCATCATCCAATCAAAGATTGTTTGTAATATACAAATGTAGTGCATCCCACTCACGACCAACTATAAAAATAATAATTAGACAAGTTAGAAATTTTTTTTATTGATGATGGACAAGAATTAATTAACTATAAAAAACTTATAATTACTTCTCTCTCGTCAATCTACCTTTCCCCATTAGGTACTTCCCTTTGAATTTGTTAATAGAGTTGGGATCCCAAATGTGATTTACATGGAAGGGCACTCATATTTATGTGGTTTCCATTGCTATTTGATTCAATAAAATCTTTCAGTACATGATTGGATTCATGAATGTCACTACAACTTTTGGCAATTTTCTCTATATCACACTTTCCATCCAATATTTTTCATAGTGTCTCTGTTACATTCTTTCCAATATGCATAGCATCAAATAAATGCATAATTGGGAGATTCTTGTAGTACAATAACCTACTAAATTGAGTAGGATAAATTCTTATTCCTCTAGGAAGTTGGTCATTGATGCCTTGATGACCTTCACAAGCATCAATTACATTATTACTAAATAAAAGACAATATTAAAGTTTAAATTTAAAACTTTGGACCACGAATTGGACATTACCTTAACAATTTAGTTGATTGTATTCCAAATTCCATAGATGAGGTGTCATTCTTTGTGGCCTTGATGTTGTCTCTTCTTTGCTATTAATTTTTTTTTAGTAATTTGATACTTACGATTATTGTGGAGAAAGTGCCTAAACACATCGAACACCTAATTTCCTAAACTAGACATTTAAATTTTCCCTTGTCTGAAGACCTAAAAGATCATATATAAATATCATGCTCAACTAAAACATACAAAAATAATGTGTAAGCACCATAATAGACTAAAAACATGCGACCTTAATAATATAATATACCACAAAAATGAGTTAACTTAGGGGCATCATGTATTGTCCATACAAGCATTGCATGGAATTGAAATTATCTTTGTCCTATTGGTTTAGAGATGTCATATATAGTGACCCCATTCCATAACTTCAATAATTTGTCAATAAGGGGATCAATATACATGTTCATATCTTTAACTTGGTACTTGCCTAGTAATTGAATGAACATAAACATTATATAATTATTATGACCATTTTCATGCACTATTTATAAATTAATTTAGATAATTATTAAATGAAAAAATATCTAATACAATCATTGACAACATTATGTGCTCCCACTTTATGGACATCCAAGGAGGAATTTTATTGTTAATAACAAAAATAGGCCACATTGAGTAAACATATCTCATATCTCCAAATGGATTGACACTATCCACTGCCAATGAAAGCTTGAGATTACAAGGTTTTTCTTTAAAGTGTGGTCATGTTTCTTCTACCTCTTTAAATGTAGAACTATCTATAGGAATTTTCATAATTTCATTTTGAATTCTATTGCATGCATGGTAATCCATAAATTGTGCCAAGCTAGTGCACCTAAATAATCATTGAAGACATGGAATAATGTGAATGTACTAAAGAGCCTTGCAAGGAACCTTTTTTGTTATTTGATCTGAGTGATATTTACTAATATGATAATTAGGGCATTCTATTAAAAATTCATGTTGTTTATGACATAGAATGTGATCATTGGGACATAGAATGTGATCATTGGGACATGCATGTATTATCTGATACTTCATTCTAATTTGATTCATAATGGTAGATAATTCTTAGTACGAATGAGGCATAATGTTTGATGGTGATAACAAAAACTTACCTATCAACCTACAACAACAAATATGAATTGTTAATATAATGAATAGTAATGGTATGCTAACATTGAAGATGACAAAATTGACATACCTTAGCATACATGACATTACTACGTTGGATAAGCCATTCATAACCTTCAAGTTCACCAACAAAACTATATCAAAGAGAAGAGTTGTTTGGGAGTCTTCATATAGGGGCTCATGTGCCTTCTCAAGTATAGTTATATCAAGACTATCTTCTTTATCATTATCAGATGCGCTAGTACCATCACCATGAATATCTTCATCATCTGCGCCAATACCATCTTCTTCAAACATTTCCTCTGGCACATTATCATCTTCTTCCATGGGAGTGTTATCCTTAGCTTAGATATTCACACCTCCATGTTCCTCCAGTAGGAAATCCACATTAAGTAATTGACAAAAATTGTGACCCCCTTCAATGTGACCATGTTGCCTACAATGACTCTAGGGTTTTGTGAATAAAATTATTTGATTCTTTAAGACCTTACACTTTTTGCAAGGAAAATTACATTTATCAGCTTTTATTTGGAATTAAGACTACAATGTAGCCATTGTCTCATTGTTTTTTTCTGGGTTCATATTATTATGCATGGTCTTTATTCATAGGAAAATATATTTGCAAAAATATTGGACATGTTGTACTTACTATTTATATCTGCACATATGGTTTTGAAAGAAAAATTTGGTGTAACTAATGTGTATATCTAGAAAAATATTAGACATGTTATACTTAATATTTATATCTACACATATGGTTTTGAAAGAAAAATTTGGTCACCTCACTCAAATTCACCCATATTATAATATCAACAACTTTTGTTGATAGAACTACAACTACTTTAATTGAGCCTTTCCATTACTTCTTGTTTGTCATGAGTTGGAGTTGATTAATAGGGAAAGTTTGTATTCAGTGTAGACTATGCACATATCAAAGCTGTGACTATTTACTTCAGTAGTTTGCTTTGATTAATTCATTCTGGTAGTTGTTTGGCTTTCCTTGTGTACATGTATACCTGGCTTTTGGAAGTGCCAGTGTCTTTTTTGTATCAAAGGGGTTCAGAACATTCAAGCTTTTTTTTCTCCTATGAAACAACAATTAATTCCACTTCTATATATTGGCCTGATAGGATAGAGAGAATATATTCTGGTTTGGGGAATTATGTGCTAGCAAGAGAGTGGCTTACATGAATGCATTCAATAATTAATAAATATTGTTAAGCTATCATTTTGCACGATGCTTAATGGTAGGATTCCTTTCAAACTCCTCTCTTGAAAAGCTAATCCTAGGATCAACTCCAAGGATTCGAGAAAACTTGTGACCTACTGGAATCTACTCAGTTGAAGATAAATGTGAAAGTTCATGAGGAGGCCTTTTGCTGGTTCTGAAATGATTCAGATAAGATGAATGATTTGCTTGCTATCTCAAAAATAATAACCACACAAAAAGGAATATATTTTTGTATTTTAAAGATGAATGCAATCTAACAATGAAATTGTATGAATTCCTAAATTTAACTGAGGGGGTTAGTAAAGAAAATAACGAAGGTAAGGTGGCAAGAAATTTAAGAAAATAACATAAAAAGTAAATAACATGAAAAGTAAATTTTAATAGAAATAAGCCATGGAAACAACGCGACTGTGAGTCACACTTTCAAAAATATTGATGAGTAACCAATGAAAATAGGAGTAACACTTCCTTAACTCCACTAATGAAATCATTGATGGGAATTCAATAACTGTAAGATGTTTCACTTTTGTCAAATTGCAAGGCCATGAAAAGTGTGCTCATGCAAGATGAAATGTTATGTAGGAACAATAAGATGATGTCTTCTCGAACTAAGTACATTTTCTAAATTTGTAGATTGGTAGAAAATAATAGAATTAAAATATTGCACAACCAAAAATAGCACAATAAAATTTTGGCTCAATTACTTTCCATGAACATACATTCACAAAATATAACACACTTAGGCAAGAATCACTACACTTCAAATGTGAGCACCAAAAGAATATATTATTAAAAAATAATGGTGGTCTTGATCACATATTACATTTCTATATTTATAAGAAATATTCTCCTAAATTTGTGTTGAGAGTGAGAGATATCTTTTTGCAATTGTATGCTTCTAAACTAATAAAAAATATCTATTTATGAAATTATCTATCTAGCTGGTGCTAAGTAGGACTCCTTCCATTTTATATCATTAATTGGATGCATGAGTCTTTACATGTCATAAACCAAAGAAAGCATGAAAGAGTAAGAAAGAGAAAGCCTCTAGATGATGTAGAGTGATTGCAGTCAACTATACTCTTCTCCTTATCACTCCTTTTTGGAGTCTTCTCCTATGAGAGATCTACACTAGGAGTCTCTGTATCTGAAGAGTCCACAATCCTCACCTTGGTGTCTTGGGAAGTTTGTTGAGGCTATTCACTTATGTGCCTTTCTTCTGACACTTCCTCAATAGATACTTGTTGTGGCTCTTCTTCATGTCCTACTTGTGCCTATTCTTCTTCATTATTTGGAGGAAAAGGAGTAACTGGACCTTTATCCACACAAAATGTAACATGATTTGGTGATAATGGAACTATTTTAGGTCCTTGTATCTAAGGTGGTAACTAACTCCAATCCTTACTGAGGTTGATTAATTGGAGTGTCTACTATCTCGTCTCCCACCAATTAAGTACCCACCAGCATAATCACAATCTAACATATGAAAGACATCAGTGCCTTCCACATCCCACTCATCTATCCATTGTTTCATCTCATCCTCTAATGTTTTAGTTTGAATGGGTTGTTGAAGAATAGATGGAGGTGTAATGGTGGAGCTTCTTCTTCTTTCTAACTCTGTAGCTCTTGTGAGAAAAGTCCTCTTTTTCAAAGGTAAATTATCATCTTCATCCTCATCATCCTCTTCTTTTACTTCTTTTGGAATAAGTTCGAGGACTGATGGGAAAGGAATCACTTTCTTGATTACCTTTTGTCTCCTTTTTACTGGAGTCTTAATATTTCTTCTCCTTTTAGGTGTGGAAGGAGAGGCTTGTAACTACTATTGAGGTATTTCTTGGAGTTACACTTCATCTCCTGCTTGTCCTTGCTTAGATATGGCACTTGAAGATTGTCTTTTGTCTTTGTTGCTTCATCATTTTCTGACCCTCTCATATTTTCTTCTCTAGTTTGTGTAGGTGCCTAAATTTCTCCCTCTTCTGGTTCAACTTTTTGAGGAGAATTCCTCTTTCTTTTGCCCATACCTTTACCTTTTTGAGCTTGATAAAACCCAATAGGCCTAACAAGTTGGTGCACCATTTTTGGTCTTACTGGTGACTAGGCTCTAAATGTAGGTACTGTGAGCTTTGCCCCTTGACCTTTAGCTGGGCAGGCTTGAGCATGGAAGATCACTATTTCAAGAATTTGATCAAGTTTTAAAGTTCTCTTGATCTAATCATTTGTCAATTTAATGACATGCCTTTCCTTGTGATTAATGTCCAAGTTCTTTTCTTTGTTAATCTTGACATTCATTATAGGCCTATCACTAATCTTATCCCTATTGAACAATGGCTCTAGAAGATCCTCTGTGTCTTTTTGCACAACCTTCAATGGAATATTGATCTTCAAAGTACTCTTTGATAGATAGAAAGTCATCTTACAATAGTCTCTTATGCAGACATCATTGTCATTTATC